>PVJI01008312.1:0-71915 GCA_004026765.1 Micronycteris hirsuta | reverse complement strand
ACATATTTGGGCCATAAATTTAAAGGTATAATTGATAGGAGGATTTTACTTAATATATAAGAAAAAGTGGAATTAACGATAACTTGTAAAATTGTAGTCAACCTCCAAAGAAGGAGGGAGTCCCACCCAAACCTGGGTTTGGAAGTCCAGACCGATATTGCCAAATCCATGCTAAAAGGGTATGAAAGTTTTATTACTTTCATATCTGTGTTCTCTGGACAGAGAAGAGCAGGTCTCTCAAGCAAGTGCAAAATGGCTTAAGAACCAGGAAAGGAGACTGATTCAAGGTTTTATTGTGGTTAGGTATGGGGCCCAGTTAGAGTTCCTATGAATTATTTGAATCTGTGACCTACACCAAAGGGAGAAGCACCCTGGGTGTCCCCACAAGCAAAAAGAGTGGTGGTGATGAGCCTTAAAACATCAAACATCAAGAATGGAGTCAGTCTTCTTGTTACAAAGATTTGAACAATTCAGTGAATGGTAGTGCCATCTCCTATGGTAGTTCCCTTCCTATCTCTCTGTCCATCCCTTTCCGCCTTTCCCTTCCATCTGTTATAATTAAAGGTATTACCAGTTATAGTTAAGGGTGTCTGATAAGAATATATTATATGCTTAAGAGTCATGGTCCAAGGTGGTGGGCAATGATAAAATCACAGCAAATGTGAAAACAACACTTATAGAACTCCAGAGGATCCTGGACAATGGACACATAATGCTACTTAGACAAATGAAGAAGTGTTCCAGGGGGAAGTAACAATCAAGTTAAATTCTGAAGCAATCGGACACCTGGAAAAGGTGGAATCTGGGTGAAGCTTTCATAGGCAGAACAAGCAGCATCTGCAAAGTTGTGAGAGTAATTATGAGTTGTTAAGTACAGAGCACTGACTCCATTCATAACAAATTATTTTCAAGTTGTGATAAACACGGCTTACTTACTGGTGAGGAATACCATGTGATCTTCGTTCAGTTTTTCAAAGCAGATCTTTTTAATGATTGCCTAATATTAATTTGGATGGTAAAAATACACCAAATCTTTTTAGAATCTTAGGGTCCAGAACCCAGGGGAACTGCTAGCATGATTTATAGATGAAAGTAGAAATATCTGAGCCCCTATGGTTTGCACTCCAGGATATTTGAAGCATATCTCTGCTTTCATTATTGCCACATACACGACTTGGTATTAAGAAACTCTCTATTATTTTGGTAGGCTTGTACTATTTTATTCTATTTCTGGTTTAATAATCTCTAATAATACTTAGTATTGATTTAAAACAGAATTTTTCTTCTGCTTTATGTATCCTATTATCTGGGGAATGTTAGGTCAGCTAAACAGGTTTCAACTCATTCTGAGCTATGTTGAGCCACAAAAGTGGCTCAAGGATTCTGGGGTGAAAAGCATCCTAGTTTGAAGGAATAGAATCCTCTGTTCAACTAGCAGTGACCCCTGCAGTAGGAAGTTGGAGTCTCAATGCTGTATGCGTGTGTGTGTGTCCTGACGTAAGTGAAACAGTAAAAGAAGTAAAATTCATCATTCCACTCTGTTCTTCACATCAGTGCCTTTGTTCTTCTAACCTATTCTCATTCCTATGCCAGCTTTCTAGTCTACATTCAATGAGATCATAAGCGGACTGTCATGTAATGTTTACGGTCTCAAAATGTTGGTGCACCACAATCCAGAGAGACCTAAAATTGTAAAAGTGACTTTATGTGTTTTCTGAATAAAGTGATTTCAAAATATACCACATTTGTTTTTGGCATAGTGACCTTTTCATAATGCTTCCTGGTCATCTGGTAGGTTTTATTCACTAGTTCCCTAATAAGGTCATCTCTCTCTCCTTGGACTTAGCTTAGAATTCAAAGTTGTCTAATTTCTGGCTTAGTTACTCTCAGTTCCTTTAATTTCATTTTACTGACCCAGATTCTAGCTCCCATAGGTCTTTTCCATCTTTTATAACTTAATTATTATTTCTATTAATGCTTTATAATAAGTAGCTCAGTCCCTGAACCAACATTGATAATTAATCAATATCTGTTATTAACTAGTGATAGTTGATGCTTCCAGGGGTGTAGGAGAGTTCAAATTACCATGCAAACCTCACTGCCCAAACAAGATTGTAACATTTGAAATCTGTTGTTAAATAATTGATGTAATAAGTAATAAAGTTCTTTATAATACATCAACTATATCCCTATCGCCATCATGAAAAGATACAAACGGCTCTAATCCAGAGTACAGTCTGTTCCGAGAGTTACTATGGAAGTAACTTCCTTCGGCATCAAAACAAATGTTACAAGCGCAATCTTTGACAGGACGTACGCGACGCCACCACGTCAGTTTTCACCCTTCATGTAGTCTTCATTTAATCTTGAAATAATACTTCAACTGAGTGGAGTAACTGAAAAAGAATATTTATCTTGAGCATAATTGGTTAAATTAAATATTTTCAAATATCAACTGTTGTTCATGAAATCTACTGAAATAATCTACTACGTAAAAGGCCACCTTGTTGTTGACACTAAAGCAGAACAGACTGAATGTAAACACATAGAAGGAATGATAAAGATAGGATCGAAATAACAATGGTAAACCAGAATCTAACTGACTTTAAATTTATTCTGAAGTTGATCGTTGTTGCTTTTAAATTAATTTTTCTTTCTCCTAAAAGTCTATTAAAAATGGTTTCTTTCTATGTACTGACAATATCATGAGCTAATTTTTAACATACTATTATCAAAATGCGATAGATATTTAGAATAAATATGATTATTGTCTATCTCCATGCAAACTTAGGTATTTTATTTCTATTGAATAACAATGTTTGGGGAATGAAACAACTATTTTTAAGTTAATTTTTTTCCTTGAGTACCTTTGTGTATTAACTTTTGATTGGCCCTTCAGAACCTTTTACAATGTTGCATTCTTACAGTTGCAAATTTGTGAAAATCTTATTTCAAAAACAACCAAGGATATATTGGTTTTATTATCTGGTAATAGAATGTCTAGTTTTACATGCTCAATTTTAATGAAAATGTGTTGAGTGTAAAAAGCCTTTCAAACTGTCACCTTGTATGTCAAACACATGCAGTTACTGTTTGTATATTAAAATCCCTTCTGGCCTGACAGCATGCCTACACATTTTTTTTTAATTAGAGTACCCACGTCTCTTCACTCTTTGTCTTTCTGCATCACAGAGAGAACACTCACAGTTACTACAAGCTCTGACCACTTCTGGACACTATTAGATCTTTTAAATTATCCAATTATAAACAAGCTGCTTTCATAGATATTTCCCTTGCTCTCTTTCAGTTGCAGTTGCATGTTCCATAATGAGGTAATAGGAAGGGCATTATCATCTATGTCTAGTATAATTCTGAAACAGTCAGGCAATAAGTGGAAGCATCTGCCGCTTTCCTAATTGTGACTAGTGCACAGAAAAATAAGAGGAAGAATAGTGAGGGAGAGCTTTTAAGGTCCCATTTCCCACATCAGACACAGAGCATCTGGGCTGAGATTACTTTGCAAGCAGTTTGTGATTTCTAACAGCAACATTAAAGACATTATATATATAAAATATACATATTCATATATAAAATATATATCCATATATATATGAAATTGACATATAAGTTTTGTTGTTCTAGGATTTGAGCAAATGAACATTCTTCAAGTATGTTTGGGGAAGATGTTACAATTGGCCATTATCTAAACACAATGACATGTTTCTTAGTATCAATTTCATATTACTTAGTTGCTCCTTTAATTCTCAAAAGTAAGAAAATGATTGAAATTGTGAAAGTTATCATATTGGTGTGTGTTGAAAATTAAATCCATTACAGGAAAATGAGTGGAGATCCTTTGGTTGCAAAGCACATAAATCAATTCTGACTTCTTTAAGCCCAAAGAAAAATTTCTCTTTCTATTGAATAAAATGAATTGATATTTAAAAAAAATAAAAATATGAAAGGATATTGACAGATTGGATTTTTGTGTTTTCCTCACCTCTGGAGAGCTTATTGATGAGCTTCCTAGAAGCTAGATTAGCATTTTATATGAAAGTATTGCAATTTTAGAAAACAAATGCAAAGTTAAAAGAATAAAGAACGTTGTTGAAGTATATGATGGAAAATTAGATGAATTAAAATCTCAACTTACTATTTCTAAATTAATAAACCAAAGGAAAAAGTGATCTGGAAAGATACAACCAACATATTCTTCAGAAAAACAAGAGCAGGGGACGGGAGAGAATGTGAACATTAGGCAACATGTGATAAAATGTAACATGATGAACAGAATTTGGCCACTGTAGTGTGTGGGATAGAATGAGTTGGGACTATTATGTAATCCTAGAAACGTCGCTTCAGTTAGAAGTCACAAGCCTTTAGAATTTAGAGCAAGCCATAAAATAGGGAACTAATGTATGGCCAGGTGGTATTTGAGAACTCATTTGGGATTACCTAATCGTAACTTCCCTAACCCTACAAAATCACAATATAATGCAGCCTTGAAATGTAATTAATTGGAGAGAAAATACATAATGCTGAAGAGAAGGAAGTGAGAAAAGTTAGTATGCATACAGGCATGGCTCCATCAGAGAGAATTCTGACTTTACTGATAAGAGGCTTCTAAAATCTAGGGAAGGGAAGGTACGGTCTGGGAGGAACGAAACACCGCTCACTTGCCGCAAGTTCTAAAAGAGATTTTGATGAACACACCACCCTAGGAACCGCAGGCTGTCATCAGAGAAAAGAATTACATCCCTTGGTGCTAAAGCTGGAGAAAGGATCTCAGTTGCACAGAACCGCATACTAATAAAGCAAAATTTTTGAAGCTATTTTCTTATATAAAGGAAGAGTCTGTTTATTTGGGTTTATATATTTTTCAGTTTTGCCAGTGCAAGCAGTAAGCCAAGTAGATAACAATGTCAACAATACCAAGTAATGTTGAATCGTGTGCCCTATATTACATGACAAAGACTAAGGCAGTTTCTACAAGAAGATAACTATATTAAGTTACTTAGTAATTATAAAAATGTCTGTCAAAGACAAATTATTAATATTGGTATTAAATATATTTATTAAGTTTGTAATAGTTACATAATTTACCTATAATTTTTATTTTGGCACATCATAAAAATATGAACAGTATTGAGTAAATAACATGAAGCACATGCTAAGCAGTAAATTCAATCACCTTACTCAGGCCTCACAACCATTTGAGATCAAGACTATTAACACACAATTATACCCCATGTTTTACAGATGGAAAATTCAAGATTAGAGAGGTAACTCACTAGTTCAAGAACAATGGATATCTGTGTCTGTGCTTGCCTATGTACATTCAACTTTCTCCTGATTATAAATCCTAATTTCTCATGAGAGAATATGCTCTCCTCCTCAGTCTGTGTACATTGCAGACTGGAAATATGACTCCAGATATAATCATCAACATCAAATTGATCACAAATGCAAATAATGCTTTAAAAGTATAAAATTCTTAAAACATAGGAGTAAATATTTGTGATTTGGGATTAGAGAATTGTTTTTTAGATATAACATCAAAAGGATAAGCAAAGCAGTACACTCATCCCCCGTACCTGTGGGGGACACGTTTCAAGGCTTCCAGTGGATGGATGCATGCCACCAGGGATAGTGCTGAACCATTCACATGCGGTGCTTTTTCCTATGCATAATACCTATGATAAAGCTTAATTTGTAAATTAGACACAGTAAGAGATTAATGGCACTAATAGTAAAATAAAACAATTATAACTATATTGTAATAAAATTTATGTGAATGTGCCATTATTACATAAAATAACGGTTACTTGAACACAGGCACTGCAACACCACAAGAGTTGACAGATAACCCAGATGGCTACTACGTGACTGATATGCAGGTAACATGCATGGACATGCTGGACAAAGGATGATTCATGTCTCTGACAGGATGGAGTTAGATGATATGAGATTTCATCACAATACTCAGAATGGTGTGCAATATATTTTTGAATTATTTATTTCTGGAATTTTTAATGTAATATTTTTAGACCATGATTGAGTATGGATAACACAAACCATGTAAAACAAAACCACAGACAAGAAGGTACTATTGTGTATAATTTTCTTGTAATATCTTTGCCTGGTTTTGGTATCAGTGCAATAGCAAATAGAGTAAGGTAGGAAGTATTACTTTTCATTCTATTTTTTAAGAGTTCATGGAAGATTAGTGTTAATTCTTCTTTAAGTACTTGATAAAATTCATCAGTGAAGCCATCTGGTTCTGTCATTTTTCTTATGTGCACTTTTTTGATGACTACTTCAATTTCTTTGCTTGTTATATTTCTACTCAATGGCCAACACCTTCTGAGTCAGTATTGGTAGATTGTGTTTTTCTAGGAAATTGAACTAAGTTATTTAATGTGTCATTTAATGTGTGTGCATTTGTTCATAGTTATATAATTTAATAATATGTAGTTGTTTTATTCTTTTAAACTTCTTTTCATTTCTCTAAGGTCAATAGTGGTATACTCTATGTGATTCCTGGGATGGACAATTTGAATTTCCTCTTGGTCAGTCTAACTAAGGCTTGTCAATTCTGTTGATCTTTTTAAAGGACCACTTTTATATGGTCCTCTGTCTTAGACTTTAATTTTTATCATTTCCGTTTTTCTGTGGGTTTTGGTTTAAATTGCTTTTATTTTTCTAGTGTCTTAAGGTGAAGTTTAGATTACTGATTTAAAATCTTTCTTGATATTGGCATTTGCAGCTATGAACTTCAGTTTGAGCATGGTGCTGGCTTCTTCCTATAATTTTGAGGACTTATATTTTCATTTCATTCCTCTCTAGGCATTTTATAATTTACTTTGTGATATCTACTTGTTCCAAGAGTTATTGAAGTATGCAGTTAATTTTTTATATATTTGAGAATATTCAAAATTACTTTCTATTGTTGATTGCTGATTTAATTCCATTGTGGTCAGAAAAATACTTCTTAATTTTTCAATAATTTTAAATATATTTGGGCTTGCTTTATATACTAGAACACAGTCTGTCCTGGAGAATGTCCATGAGCACTCAAGAAAAAGATGTATTCTTCTATTGTTGGGTGGAGTATTCCACATACACCTGTTAAGTCTATTTGTTTTTTAGTGTTGTTCAAAAGTTATGTTTCCTTTTTTATCTTCTGGCTACTTGTTCTAATTATTATTGAAAGTGTGACATTGACATCTGTAACTATTATTATTGATTGCTCTATTCCTCTCATTAATCACAACAGTTTTTGCTTCAAGAAATTTACCATAATTTAGAGAACCTCATCATTTCATAAATTCAATAATGAGAATACATTCATTTTAATATAAGCATTTACTACTATCTTAAGCCTACCCACAACCTACTCTCCCCAAGGAAGGAAGAAAACCAAATCTGGAACATGCACTTGGGGAATGCAGAAAAGAGGAAATTATTTGCCAAAAAAAGACATGCAATTTTTAATGGTCCATTTGACAAAAACATTCAAAGATACAGGAGAGAATGTACCTGGACATATCTAAAATTATACAGCTGGAACAGAAAGTGACCTTGTAATGAAAGTAATCCATGTTACTAACTTTGAACAGTTATGAATAAATCTGAGAGAATTAATTCAGCAAATTGATTTTAGGCAAGCTCATTCATTGACTTGGGGCATAAAAAACTTTTCTGAGTATGTCTTCTATCATCCTTTATAAAAAAGAGATAAAAAATGAAAGTTCAAAATAAAAGAGTGAGTGTTTGGCAACATTGACAATTATCTGCCTGATGTTTTTTGGTTCCGACAGTGGCCAAGAAAACCAGAGAACTAAGTAAGATACAGGGTAGTGAAAAGAAAGGAAATTCATCATTGTAGGAAAAGTATTAACTGTTACTAGTTTGGTTCCCTTCATTTTCCTCACTAATGAAGCATTGTTTTCAGTGATCTTTCTCTGACCATCAATAACACTGGGCACTAAAATTTTCAATTATTATTGACTTATTCTGAGGAGAATTGAGCTATATGTGGTCAAAATAGATATGCTGTTAGGAGACAAACTTGTAAAAACAACATTTATTAAGAAATTGAAAAAGAGAGAAGCCAGTCATTATCTTGTGAACAGAAAAGTCAAAAGACTATCAGATATACCGTAGAATATAAAGCCTTACTCTACCTTGTCTGTCTCTTTTGTGCCATTTTTCCACTCAGGAGCTATTACGTGAAGTATAAAGTTGCAGTGCAGATAGTTCATCATGAATTGTCCTAAGAACTATATTTGACATATTGTACCTGGGCCAAATTTTCACAAGTTACTTAAGAAAGTGGTTATATACCAAGGTGAAGGGATGGCAGAATTGAAAACAATGATGGTCTTGAAGATAAAATAAATATTTTATTTTATATTTGAACAAGAATATTCATCAAAGATTATGTTTGAAGCTTTTGGAGTAGATCAGAGAGTGATATCTAAAATAGTTAAGGTCAATTATTCATCTGGAATAGCAGAAAAGAAATAATCATAAACTAATCCAGAACAATGTATTTACATAAGCTATTAGGACAAAAATAGGTATCAAAGATATGAATGATATTGGATTACTGAAAAGGATAAGAAGAATTTATTCTGGTAGATTGTGGAGACACAATATAGATACGATAGAAAATATGAGATCTGAGAAAATGGAATTATTGCAATGGCAGTGAGAAATGAGGAAATTATATAAAGCAGACGTACACTACCAAAATAGGGTGGTTTGAAAACAGTGCATAAATAGGTTTGAAATCATAGGAAGTAGAACTGCACTAGCACATAAAGGTGTTTTGAAAGCATAAATTGTTTTGATCCCAACTAACATAAAACGAGATTAATTGTGTGATATCTGGGACAGACCGTGGACGGCACGCTGAATAGACATGCAGAGAGGTCAGACTGAGAGGTCAGGAAGGGGGCCCTACAACCAGCTAATGTAATCAGGTTGGTCCTGCAACACCAGTTCACAGGTTAGGTTAGGAAAGTTCAGAAACCAGAGAGGTGAATATTTTACAGAGAAATCCAGCAGCTTTCAAAGGTGCATTACATAGGTAATCAAAGACTGGTAGATAATTGGTAGTGAAAGCTACATATCTAAAGAAATGAAAGAAGAAATAGGATGGTACTAATATTTCAAGTACAAATGTTCAGACAATGTAATTAATTTTGATTATCAGTTCAATTAAAACAATCTTTTAAAAAATATTTATTTATTTATTTTTAAAGCAAGGGGAAGGGAGGGAGAAAGAGAAGGTGCAAAACATCAATGTGTGGTTGCCTCTCTCATGTCTCCTACTGAGGACCTGGCCTGCAACCCAGGCATGTGCCCTGACTGGGAATCGAATCCGCGACCCTTTGGTTCACAGGCTGGAGCTCAATCCACTGACCCACACCAGCCAGGGCAATTAAAACAATCTTAAAGGGATAGAATACATTTGAACAATTTGTAAAATGTAATGTATTCAGCATGCCTGGTTTTTACATCTGACCTTACGGCTCCCTAAAGTTATGAACTTGGGTTAATGAATAATACTTACTTCAAAGAGTTTGTGCAAAAATTAAACAAAAATATTTATGTAAAGTGTATAGATTACTGTCCTGCTCATAACACACACTTAGGAAAAGCTAGCTTATATAATTATGGCTATTAATAAAAGATCACTACATCTAGAAATCAGGATTTATTTTGAGAATTTTTAGCTTTAGTATGTTTCAACACAAATACCAAAGCTTAGTTGAATAAGGTAGTAAGTATTTTTTGCTAAAGCAGTTTCAGTTGTATTTTTTTAACCACATTGCACTGCACACTGTTAATATACTCTTTTTAAAAAAATCTAAAACAAGTAGAGGAATTGTGTCTACAAAGTAATACATTTGTCAGGCGAGGTATCTCATTTATTTTATTTAATATTCTGTAGAACACAGGCAAGTAGATTTTATCTAAAGGTAATCAGAAAAATTTATACCCCATATTTATAATTTAGAATGTTGGTCTTGGTGTTTAAATGAAATACTGAAGTTCTTGAATTAAACCTTTTATTTAATTATGATGCACTTTTAGCTTTTAGGCTCACTGTGTGCACTAAAGGAGGTTTGTTAAATAAATATTTCTTTTTAAATGGGGAGATAAAAATAAATGCCTTGAGGAAAAACAATTAGGCATCCATATTAGTAATGCAAAATTTTGGCAGGATAAAGCCGCGGATCAGATTGCTTGCAGAGAGATGGCTAAGGAAAAATAGGTGTGAGAGTCCCTTGAAAGATAAATATAGATGACTGCGATTTGATGACAGTTTCAATATACAAGGGTCAAAGAGGCACACGTCAAAATGCCTCCGTGTTGTGAAGTAGAGATGACTAAACAAAGGAGTTGTTAACAGAAATGGAAACCTCAAAAACGTGATCTACTTTGGCCAGACATGGTAGGGCTTTTTTTTTTTAATCAAATTATTTGAATTTTCTAGTTCCTATGACTAATTTGTTCCTTTAGGAGCTATGAACGATCTTTATTTCAGATCTACAATCAACCCAAGAGACAAAACAGGTTTCAGGTAGTACTGAATTTGCTTAGTTTAGAGAGGACTCGGGACAGAATATATAGAACATTCCCATCTAACATATAATGAAGGTCTTTAGATTCCCAGGCATGTACTCGAACATCTCAGTATTTTGGTAGCCCAGACGTTCATATTCAGACAAGTGCATCCAACCTCAGCTCACAAGGGCCAGTTCCAAGTCTGTTTACATTGACATGCAGTTACCTGTGTAGCCTCCCAACGGTGCACATGATAGTGTTCATTCTTTTGTGCTTCTACAGCTCATCAGTAGTGATCACATAGTGCTTTATAAACAATTTCAAAAATAGATGCATGAATTTAATCAACATCATGCTCAGATGGACTCTTGTGTATCTTGGAACTAGTATTAACTAGTTCCTAAAAATGTTTGAGTTAATGTTACAAGTGTATTTAATCAAGGAGTAAATTCTCGTGCTTCTTTTTGGTTAAAGGAAAGGCTACATAACAAGCCATTTACTTTTTTGCTCTACTTTCCATTTTTAGAGGCTGAGCAGTCATGTTTTGGATTTCCTAGATCTTCTGCTTAAATACTGTAGTTCATCTTCCTGAAATCTATATTTGGATCATATAGGCTTTTATGTTATCCCCTTTATATAATGTCATTTAATTGTACCACTTATTGCATTCTTAGTTTAAACAAACAGGTTTGAGCCTAATCATTATTGTTATTTTGGGTTATTTGGAGTGTAAAAGTCAGCTACTACTCTTAATATGTAAAATCAATTTACCATATTTTGCCATGTATAATATACACTTTTTTGACCAAATATTTGAGGGAAAACAAGGATGCACATTATAGATGAGTACTACTAATTCCGTATCTATAAAAAATGTTTTAATTTATGCTTATGCATTAAAAGTGTAAATCTAGAAAGCAATAATGATATCTGTATGTTGAAAAATAAATGTTAACATGCTGTTATAATCCAAAAAAACAAGTATCTAAATATAAATAAATTAAAAATTTATTTAAAAACAAACAAAAGACTTTTTCTTGAAAGTTTGGGCCCAAAGCATGGGTGCACATTATTCATGGAAAATATGGCATTCTTTCTGAAGAGTGTGTGTGTGTGGAGAGAGAGAGAGAGTGGGAGAGAGATTCTCTTGAGATACTGCCTGTATGACTTCCCTTCTAGGAGATCAGGCCAACCGAGTTTGAGATCAAGTTCTGGGACATTGGATGGAAGGAAAAGGGAGTGAACACCTAGGCCCAAGAAGCCTCTGTGTGTGTAGGAGAGCATGGCAGAGGACAGCAATCTGCCCTTCAAAAGACAAAAGGGCGCGAAGACATTTCCACCAGCATAGTGGAGCAGCCTAGAGAGCAAGTAGGAATTTTCTGGACACACTAATATACTGACTAGTTCCTAAATCATTTATACCACTATTTCCTTTACATACAGTGAGGATAGTGCAGACATAGCTGCCAGTTACTTCATATACATGACATAGCTATAACCAATTTTAAAATGTTAGAAAAGTTACTTCCTTGAGTCCCACGAGCATCCACTCCCCTCCACTGCCCTTTCACCCAGGACTTTGCTTCAGCACTACACACAGTGCCCATTCTGATAGTTTACTTTTGTCATATTTTGCTTTTTCCTTTCGTCTTTATTGAGGTATAATTAACAAACAAATATTGTCTATATTTAATCTAACAATATGATGGTTTGATATATGTATTTTACATCATAAAATGAATATCACAATCAAGTTAAGTCACACACAGCAGTCATATCACATAGCTACCTTGGTCTGTGTGTGCGTGTGTGAGTGTGTGTGTGTGTGATCCCATCATATTTTGAATATCACTCCTGGAAGGCTTTCAAAAGGTGGCAACTTTGTAGATTATTATTTCTCCAGTGTATCTCAGCCCGGTTCAATGCCCAGTTCCCCCTCCAGCTCCCATGCTTTGTTGTCATCTTCTCTTTTTTGGTGCTAAGGCTCAGTGTCCTTCAGACTCTGGTCCCTGTGTTTGCTTATACTTGGTTCTACAGACATTATCCCTGGACTTCACTCATCCCAAACTCTGTTCATTTGTTTGTTTGTTTTAATGTATCTGCTACTAGTAAGTTATAAAGGTAATCTAACCTTAAACTGTCTGAGAGAAATATCTGAGAGAAAATGTCAGATACAAAAACAATAAAATTTAAGAAAGAGCAGTGCCATGCACACATAAGGAAGGTATTAATGTGGCATTTCAAACTTACTGGAAATCTATCCATTCAATCCAACTGTACCTCATAAAAATATACTAATATGCAAATGAATGCTTTCCTTGAAATAACATGATTATCTATGTAAATCAGGCTTGATTCAGGGGTAGAGGGCATTGAATGTTTCCCTGAGGTATACCTTTATGGATCTCAGAGGCTATAAACTTCGCTGTGTTAATATACCTCAGTCTAGCTCTGGATATGTCAGGCTAATTATAAGTCAATGTCAATTTACTGCATTCTCTGTAAATAGGAGCACTTACCACAGCATCATGAATACCTCTTCTTATCATCAGGGATCTCAGGCTCTCTGTAATTTGGGCAGCTTCCAGAATGTTGCCATTTTCAAGATATTTTCTTAAGATAGGTTGGATTTATGACTCTAAATTGGACAGGGAAATGTTATTAGGCAGCATTTTTTAAAACACAGTACTTATAGCCTCTCTTTTAATCTGTATTCTTCCTTGTAATACTGAAAGCTTTTATTGATGATCCTAATAATGTTCTCTACGTACTGGCTTAGAGGAAAGCCAGGAACACCCTCAAATCAAACAGATGAGATACTATGGGTAAACTTGTACTTTTCAACCATGAATGTGACTTTCCTCCACCTGTTATATTAAAAGGTAAACACTCTTTGAGACCTCTTCTTTCATCCATTATGGACCAAATGTAAGAATCATTTGATTATGTAAAATCTTCCTTGAAAATTGAAGCGCCAAGGATAACGTGGTTCTCTTTATCTATTACAACCGCACGGTCCCTTGTTGGCTCTAGGGCAGCTGTTTTAATAGCAGTGGCGAGGTTTCTACTGAGACTGAAGTCTTCATTTGCTGAAATCACTGACACAGTAGGTAACTACATTAAGCCATCTTACTAAACAACAAATTAGATTCCAGAGGCCAGGCTTACTGAGAAAAATGCTTCTCCCTCACTTCATCTCCTTGTAGCTCACAAAAACAGCTAAAGACCTCGTTGGCCTCATTTCTATAATACTGCGTTTTATACTGGATAAACCATCTGGTCCAGACTTAATCGGGTTGGAATCTTTGAATACAGATTGCACTCATCTTTGCTGGATGTTGGGGACTCCCTCCAGTGTTTAGTTTGGACCGAGGAGTAAAATGTCTGTTTACTTTCGGTATGGAGAATCACCTTCATGCTTTTTCTGCTTAGCTTCAATTATAATATTTTCTTTTGATTAACTAAATATTAATGACCTATGAAAGCTTTACATCAATTGGTCTTTCTATTTTTGTTTTATTCTAGAAATTCAACAGAAATTAGATTCATTTTTTTATCTTAGGCAACTTGTAATTATAATCTCAGCTGATATTTTTAAAGCTAACTCATTAAATTCTGTAATTTTTAAGAACTGTATTTTCTGCACATTGTAAATGAGCTCTTTTTAATTTATTTTCCTTAAAAACTTCACTCAATGTTAGTCTTCATATTTAAAAGCACTGTTCATTGGCTCTTTGGTTTCTAACGAATAGTATTACAGGGCCGGAATTGTCAAAGGACGTTTGTATGTGCTAACTCATAAATGGAATGGCTTTCTTGTTGCTTTTTGTTTGTTTGCTTGTTTTGCTTCAAAACATGACCAGATAATTCTTTACTTTTTTTAAGTTTATGTATATTTATTTATCAAAGACTTATTTTTTACACACAGTGCTGTATTCAAAGAGGTGTAAAGTAAAAATACAATAATATTTCATTGAGGAAATGCTTCTTGCTCAACACAGTGTCAAGGATTTAAAAAAGAAGATGGGAAAAAATTTTGAGAGAGAGAGGAGAGAAATGTACACCAATGACTGTGATATGTTTACAACGAAAATAAATTCAAACCTGTATTGTTTTTGTGGTTATATAAACATTATTTATATATGTATATACATATATATAAACATTGATTGAATAGAGTTCATTTAAAAATGGTATGGTTTCAGTGATTCTGGAGTTACTGATACGCCTTCACCACTTTTTGTTGTTGTTGTTTATGCTGTTACAGTTGTCCCTGCTTTTTCTTTTTCTTTTTTAAAGATTTTACATTTATTTATTTTTGGAGAGGGGAAGGAAGGAAGAGAAACATCAACATGTGTTTGCCTCTCACGTGCCCCCAACTGGGGACCTGGCCCACAACCCAAGCATGTGCCCTGACTGGGAATCAAACCAGTTACTCTTTGGTTCCCAGGCTGGCACACAATCCACTGAGCCACACCAGCCAAAGCTGTCCCTGCTTTTTCTCTCTTTCCCACCTCCATATGGCACCACTCTCTCCCCTCCCTAAATTAATCCCCATAATGCCCTTGCCCATGTCCATGGGTCATTCATAAATGTTCTCTGGTTAATCCCTTCACTATCTGTCACCCAGTTCCCCTTCCATCCTCTCTGGGAGCTGTCAGTCTGTCCCATGTGTCTATGCTCCCGTTTCTATTTTGTTCCTTAGTTCATTGTGTTCATTAAATCCATATGCAAGTGAGATCATGTGGTATTTTTCATTCACAAATTGGCTTATTTCACTTAACATAATATTCTCCAGGTCCATCCATGTTGTTGCAGAAGGTAAGATTTCCTTTCTTTTTATAACCGAATAGTATTCCATTGTATACCACAGCTTTTTTATCTACTCATCCACTGATGGGCACTTAAGCTGTTTCAAGATCGTGACTACTGTAAATAGTGCTGCTATGAACACAGTGGTGCATACACTTTTTATATTGCTGTTTTGGGATTATTAGGAAATCTCAGGTATCTCACATAGCAATATTCTTACTAATATATCTCCTAGGGCAATGGAAACAAAGGGGAAAATAAACAAATGAGACCACATTGAATTAAATAGCTTCTGCACAGCTAACAAAACTATCAGCAAGATGAAAAGGGAACCTATTATATTGGAGGACATTTTTGCCAATGATACATCTGATAAGAGTTTAATCTCCAAAATATATAGTCACAATAATTTAATATCAGATTACAAATGGAAAAAGGAACAATAATTGCAATAATGTAAAAATGGAAAATAATTTGGTGCATGCCATTGCCTGGCTAGTATACATTCTCAGCCTCCAGGCTCTTGTCTTCCCCTGTCTTATAGCCCAAATCTGCCATATATTTTTTATCCTCACAGTCTAACAGCGTGGTCTACTTGGTCAGTATATACCTAGGAATAAAATAGATATAAGTGAATTATAATATTTCTTGATCTATAATGGAAAAACCTCTAGGTCTAGCTGGGAAAAAAATCTGACTGCTGCTATAATTGCAAAGTACTGTTTTTTTTACCCAATTTTCAAACCTAAGACAATACAAATACCCATGAATGGGAGCCCAGGTCTCCTTCAGAAAGGATGCTACACTGTTGATATGAGTGTGCATGATATTGCTCCTCCAATCCTTCCCTAAGGGGTAATATAGCCACCGTCTAGGGTATCTCTGCATGAGAAAACAGAACACCCACTTGTTTTACGTATTACAAGACATTGTCTATAAATCAAACTTAGTTATCAGGAACCCCAGATAACACCAGGGTCTACCAGTTAAAATGGGGATTTCTATTGGCCAAATCAAAAATTACTTAATGGCCCAAATTCAGAGGTCAGTAAATGCATTGGCATGGCAGGCATTGCAGGGCTATGTGCCTCATTATTAAATGGAAGACATGTATGATTATCAACAAGTAGGACTCATTGTTTTGAAAACTGTTATGATAGAGACAATTAATTAAGAAGCCCTAGAATGTGTCCTTTGTTACTAAGATGGAAAATCAAATAAATAACATAAAAGTGATGATTCTCATCACAGGTCCAGTTGATTTGCTCCTAGGACTCTGAAGAAGGCAGAAGAATCTTGAAGAATTACTAAGGATTATCATAAACTTAGTGAGAGATTACTTCAGTTGCAGTTGATGTTTTAGATGGTGCGTGTTTACTGGAACACAACTACACAACCTCTGATATCTGGGATGAAGTAATTCCATGACATATACATTTTTCACCAAACTGGGAAGTCTCAACCACAACACTATTGATATTTGGGCTGAATGATTCTTTGTGTTTGTGTGTGTGTAGTTGTCCTGTGCATTTGGGGATATTTAGCAGCCTTCTTGGCACCTAGCATTAGATGTCAATACCACCCCTCCCCGTTATAACAACAACATTTTTCTCTAGACATTACCAAATGTCCCTTTGGAGAAAAAAATCACCCCACGGATAGCCAAAAATTCATATCATTTTTTAAGCTTCACCAAAATAGTGTATTTCACCTTATAAAAATCATCTGTTAGTTTTATTTATCAATTTGAAAGATTCACAGAGTGCCCAGCTATTTGATTACATGTTATCTTGGGTGTGTCAGCGGGGCTAGTTTTGAAATGATTAACATTTGAATACATAGATTGAGTGAAGCAGATCACCCTCCCTAATCTGGGTCTCATTCAATCAGTTGATGGCCTAAATAGAGCATCAAGGTTGATCCTCCAGCACATAAGAGGGATACTTGCCTAACTACATTGAGCTGCATCATTACTCTTTCCGGTTTTCAGACTTGAATTGAAACATCAGCTCTCTTTCATGTTTGAGCTTGCTGGATTTTGGACTAGAATTTATACAGTTGGCTTTCCTAATTCTCAGGCCTTCAGACTAGTACTAGAAGTACATATTAGCTCTTTTGGATCATCCACTTGCCCGCTGAACATCTGCAAATGTTGGGATGTTTCCTCCTCTGTAATTGTGTGAGCCAGTTTAATGAGCACATGTCAATAGAATTCAAAGGCATTACCATCTACCCCAAAAACTGTGAGCCAATCATTGTGAAGAACAGTGTAGTAGCCAGTGAAGATTCAGTTATGTTTCCAACTGGGAGAAAGCATACTGAAACAGAGTGGATCATTTATTGAAGGCATGATTTATGCCTCCAGCTAGTGACAATTATCACTCTTTCATGAAAGGAAATGTAAAGAGGAAGGGCAATGGAATGCATGATGTAATAGATCACTTAAATAATTATGGCTATGCTGATAGCAAATACTATAAAAAAGTTGATTATTTTTGAAAAAGTGAAAAGCAGTACATGAAGCAAAATGGAATCATAGTAAACAGCTTGGCTCTGTAGTGAACAGTAATTTTAGAAATTGTGAAAAATGTAAACATTGATTATTCTTTCATCGAAATAAATAAATGAACCTGGGGGGGGGTGGAGGAGGATGGTGGGAAATAAAAGAAACTAAATCCTCTATAAAGTAGTCAATATAATCTTTCTAAAATTGGCAAACCATGATATAACATTATAAACATGTTATCTAGAAATGGAGAATTTCTAATAAAAAATGAATAGTAATACCCTCTTAGAAGCAGGACTGCAGGGTAGAAAGAGAAAAGAAGGAATTTTTGTGTTATAATTACTGTTTGATTTAATCATAAAATTATGTGAGTTTGTTCCTTTGCTTAAAGATGTTATAAATATTAATAAATGGTCTGTGTACTTTAGTCAGCATTAGGAATCCATCTTCTTTCTCTTCTTTCAGTTCCACTTGTTGATACAACTGCTAGCCAAGCCCATTGCAGACTGCTTATCTGTCAGCACTAGGAATGCACAGCAGGCCTATGGGCTTGCTATCAGTTTCCAGAGCCCAGGACTGGGATGGGCCTGAACACCCAGGCAGGCTCTTGGCCCCAATTTTGTTCACCTGAACTTCAAAGAAGCCACATCTGAAATCACTAATTAACAGGTATTAAAAGATTCTGGTCATCAAATGCAGTTTCATAGTTAAGAATAATGAAATCAGGTCATTCTCTCTGTTATCATTATCTTTCCTCTTGACTCAAGGGTCATCCAAAGTACTTTATTTCTTTCAAAATAGAAATTACAAATCAAAAGTGCACCCATGAAAATCAGTGGCAATGAACATATGCGGAGGTTAGGGTGGAGGGCAGATTGAATTTAAATAGTCTGAAAGTCCTACTATTATATAATCACCTTTAAACATCTTTAGAACTTACCATATCAATGCTGTATGGTTTAACTCAGTCTTTATCATTCTCGCCAGGATCATGGTAAAACCACAAAATTGGCTTTAATGCCTTTTTGAGGTCTCCCATATGGCTTCCAGGTTGATCTTCTTAAAAATCACATGACATAATACATAATCCTTATTTAAAAACCTGAAATCCTTCACATTGCTTTAGGATGTTGTCTAACATATTAGCTTGAAAAAATACATCTGATTTATTTCATTTTTCTATCTAACTTACCTTTTACTATTTTCCCACCTATGTTCAATATCATAGCTTGAATACTTCATTTTCTTTTTTAGTTAACATTCAAGCTGAGACATTTTGTTTGCTCCATCAGTTTTCCTGAGTCAAAAGAAACTTGGATGCTTAAGATACACATTTTAAAAACAAAAACAACTTGAGGCACCTTTTGACTGTTTTTAATTCTTCTGTTTATACTAAAATATGCAAAGTCTTGACTCTTTCCGTGCCGGACTCTCCCCTTCATGCCAGCTCACATGCGAGCAGACTCTCCAATACAGATCTCTGCAACAAAGCACCTGTGGAAATCTCCCTCATGCTTCCTATCCTCATCACTTCTCACCTGGATCATCCTGTGTCCATTGACTGACACTTGATTCTTTCTTATTTTCCGCTCCATGACTATTACCCCAGCTTAATCTTCATCTTGCTCTGTATTTTCTAGCTATACTAAGTTACTTGTCTTTGCCTACGCTGTTTCCCTGCCTAATATGCTTCCTTTTCTTGTATTTCACTTGGTCAACAGCTGTTACCTTTGACACCTCTGTTCTCCCTGACCGCTTGTCAATTAGTGGGACCTTTTTCATGTGTTTTAATACTAGCTTAAGACTCCCATTGTAGCAACGTTATATTATTTTTTTAATATTGGCTCTGTGTAGTGAGAGCTTCCTTCTACTTGTTATTTACAAATTAAAATGGCCTAATGCTAGACCTTTTGTCTTCCAAATACAGGGGTCCTGCACAAATGACACCCATTTTTATTACAAAATCATAAGCATGTAATTCTGTAACATAACAATATCACACTCAATCAAGCACACTATCTGACACTTTAGGTAAAATGTTCAAATTAAAACTATAGATTATTACACCCATGTTATTACCCTACCGACCACAATCAAGCAGGTGTTACTTCTTCGAGACCCTGTATTCCCCGCTGTTGTAACATAATTATTTGTCGGCTATGAATAGTAAAAAAAGTTAAAGCCGTAAGTTGTATCAGAGGAGAGGGAACCAGAGGCATGGCGGTAAGCATCGGACTGTCGTCTGAGCGGGGGGCTCACAGGCAAACGCCGCCTTTACCCAGATGTGTGCTCTCCCTCCCAGGCCGAACTGGGCCAGCCCATGTCCTTAGGTCTGGTCTGGCTCATGAGTAAATCAGCTTCTGGGGAAGAGTATTTTGCCTTGGCATTCCCTACAAAATCCATTTACAAACTAGATCCACAGACCGTTTTCAGGGTAAAGGAGGGCATCCAACGAATGAAAAGCATTTTTGTGCCCTGGCTGGTGTAGCTCAGTGGATTGAGTGCGGGCTGGGAACCAAGCGGTCCCGGTTCGATTCCCAGTCAGGGCACATGCCTGGGTTGCGGGCCAGGTCCCCAGTGAGGGCCATGTGAGAGGCAACCACACGTTGCTGTTTCTCTCCCTCTCTTTCTCCCTCCCTTCTCCTCTCTCTAAAAAAATAAATAAATAAAAATAAAATCTTAAAAAAAAATAAAGAAAAGCATTTTTGTTTCTGGTCTACTTTAAATTTTCTATTAACACATACAGCTTCACCCCCTACAACTTTTCTTCCTGTTCTCTGAAAATGAAATGCCATATTCCTCAAAAGAGCATCACTGAATAAACATTATCTAATTAAAAAGGAAAAAAAAAACTGTGGTATAAGGGTATTCGAACATTTGTTATTTTTTAAAAAATGTAAAATAGGCCATGGCTAGTGTAGCTCAGTGGATTGAGTGTGGGCTGCGAACCAAAGAGTCACCAGTTCGATTCCCAGTCAGGGCACATGCCTGGGTTGTGGGCCAGGTCCCCAGTGAGGACCATGTGAGAGGCAACGATGTTTCTCTCCCTCTCTGTCTCCCTCCCTTCTCCTCTCTCTAAAAAAATAAATACAATCTTTAAAATAAATAAATAAAATAAAATAAAAAATGTAAAATAGTGTTACTCTTCTGACAATTTTTTTATTTTGAAAATGAACTTTTCACAAAAACATGCTATTTATGGTAATCAGTAATATTTATTGTTATTTTAAGATTAATTAATAAATATGTAAAATAAAAAAAAATAGGCTACCACATCCAACACATCCCGGTATGCATGGGGCTACCAGAAGCTCAAAGATACAACAAAGGATCCTTCCCTGGAGGTTTCAGAGGCAGCAGGGCCCTGCCAGCACCTTCATTTTGGACTTCTATCTCTCAGACCTTTCAGACAGTATGTATCCGTTGTTTTGAAGTGTCAGTTTATAGTACTTTGTTATGGGAGCCCTAGCAGACTCATTCACCTGGTAATACAAACTCTGGTCTATCCAGCGTTAGCATTTTAGTGACTTTTCCAACCCGTAGGTAAATAAAACTATCCCTTTCATCATTAAAAAAAAATCTGTTTTATAACTTTCTTTCAAATGCTCCTCTCCGTTTTACCTTACTTGACCTCACTTTTGTCCCACAAATTGTTATTTATCCAGATGTGGTTTGTTTGACTTTTAATAGTTTTTTTAGAGAGTTTCATAGCAGGAGTAAAACAAGAACTTTTCGAATGCATGGCACTCAGTGGTTACAACAGGGAAAGAGACCGCCTATGTACTGCGCTGGGCTGACCACCGCACACTCACCTGACCCTGAGCCCTGGAACTCGGTCTCACAGTCTAGCCACCTGATTCACTCTTGGTACATGCAATTATTTTGGTGTTAAGCTGAAAAGTGAAAAATTGGGGAAGAAAATAGTTCTAAAGTATTATAATTCATGAAATGCCAGGTATTCAA
The DNA here is from genome assembly GCA_004026765.1 of Micronycteris hirsuta. Lineage (NCBI taxonomy): Eukaryota > Metazoa > Chordata > Mammalia > Chiroptera > Phyllostomidae > Micronycteris > Micronycteris hirsuta. Next base: position 50,056 of record PVJI01008312.1, on the reverse strand, counting down.
TTTCTAAATCCTGAGGATATCCCCTTTGAGATTAACTAATAAACTGTTATGTTCAGTACTTTATTTGTATACGGCTCTTGTCTAACCTTTTCGGGAATCATTCATCTGTAGACAATACATAAGAATGGATCATATTTATGTTAGTATTCAGCTCATTTCATATATATAGGTATATGTATATATGTATATATATACTATTTATATATGCAAGCCACTGTTTCACCTAACAGTGCTTTACATTCATTAAGACTTTCATGCACTCTATCTTCAAACGTATTTTTAAATTTTTTACAGGTGGTATGATAGCAATATTTTTCAGATTTATTGTGAGCTCTTATAAACCCATTAAACAGATTGGTGTGGGGTACTTTGGTTCCTAAATTATGTTAACATTGTCTGAATATAGGACTCTCCAAAGAATTAAGGAAGCTACATATTTGTTAGATGTTTTTATGCACTGTATCTTACCACTTTTTTAACTCTATAAAAATGTCCTCTAATAAAAAGACTATAATGACAGAGTTATTCTTGAGGTCAATGGAAATATTCTGGTACTATTATAGCCCTTCATTTAATTATTTATTAGGCCACAAAAATTTTATTTAGAGCAGAGGAAATTGATTTTATAGAGTGGCATGTTAACAATCAAGTATTATCATTTGTAAACCTCAGGCAACATTTCACATTAGCAGTGCGCTGTGCCTTTAGGCAAACAGCATTGCTTTTAATAGCACTTATTAGCACAACCGAGGTAGATGCAGGCTAACATTTGTCAGGAAAATAGATCTTGTGTATGAAGTCATGATTATTCATTTTAGTAATGTCACTTTTGTATACCCATATTATAAATGACCTTTCATTTAGGGATTAATTATCTTATGCCTTGGCATTTTTGTGTTTGTTTCTGTTTTCCTCTGTTCCTACTAAATGCTGATGGCTGCCTCCTTTGGTTCGATATTCTTGTAAGAATGTGTCAGAGAACAGCTTAGTACAAAGCTACATGACATATTAGTATCCCTATGAGAATAAGCAGCATATTGGTTAAGGGCTAGGAAAAGCAGGATACTTTGTGATTTCTGCCATTTAGAATATATGAATTATAGTGAAACAGGGACATCTGGTGTAAGATAAGGATGCAGAACTTAGCGCAGAAACAAGATAGACTAATGTGCCTGAAAATTATATCTGGATGCACTGAAATTTTGTGCATATACAGTACGTAAATTTTACTCCCTAAAATCTTAAGCTCAATTTCAGGTATGCATTCTAAAATATTTTAGAATAAAATATATGAAATACATAAAAATATGATTGAAGGATAGACGGATATACCATAAAGCACACATCAAAATCCAAGAGTTGTAGAAAAGGTTCTAGGTATATGATATATTCTCTGAGTAATTCTTTTATCTTTTTTGTATGTGTGGAAGTTTTATAGTAAAATATTTGGAAAAAAATCAATCTAAAAATTGCTCTTAGGAATAAAATTAACTTTTCTTGAGTCATGTAAATATAAAATGTTTTTTAAAGATTGTTTACAACTTTTTCTTTTTTTTTAAGATTTTATTTATTTATTTTTTAAAGAGAGGGGAAGGGAGGGAGACAGGGAGGGAGAGAAACAGCAATGTGTGGTTGCCTCTCACATGGACCTCACAGGGGAGCTGGCCTGCAACCCAGGCATGTGCCCTGACTGGGAATCAAACCGGGACCCTTTGGTTCCCAGCTTGCGCTCAATCCACTGAGCTACACCAACCAGGCACGACTTTTTCTTTTTAATATGACTATAATGTTTTTGTCTCAGTTGATCCAGTATCTTCTGATATCACATAGCAAACTAAAGTTATGCTGTTAATTACATGCTTTTCTGCTATTAGTGGCCAATGCATTTGTCTGCATTAAGAGTAGGAATGAATATAAAAAATAGATTAAAATTGTATATTTTATTTCTAAACAAAAATACATTTGAATTTGATAATCTTTTGAAATTTTAGAACTTATAATAAATTCTTAAAATGACTTAAGTTGTTTTATATCATGGGAAAGTACAGATTCTAGAATTACAAACATCTGAAACTTCAACCCATGGTTTAATAATAATTTTGTGGCAATACATAAGATCTGAAACATCTTTATTTCAAACTAAGTCCAAAATGTAAAAAGCCTAACATTACTTTTTAATGTCACCCTTACTGCTATTATTTTTCCACAAATTTCCATACTTCAGAGTAGAGATGAAGCTGACTTTGGGCTTCAGACAGCTTCATTTGAGTGAGTAAGAAAGTCCCTTTGTGCTCAGCACTCTTAGAATAATTTTATGTTTTAGACAATCTTTTAGTATCTTTAATATATAGACCTCATTAGGGAATCTAATATTTGATTACTAAAGTAAGTTTCCCCTTTACTACAACTTCCTTATATTCATATAATTGTTGAAACAGTAAACACAAATTAATAAAGTTTGCTAAAAATAGGTTCTGAGATTTGATCTTTCTTTTTTTTAAGTGATGTTCTTTTTAGGATCATTCATCCCTTTGATAATGGAGAAGTCTCTGAAAACACCACCTTGATCCTGGTTTTCAAACAGGAAAACAAATTTATTAGTAAGAACAATAATTGAATATTAAATTTCAAAAATACATAAAAAATTAATGAAACTGCTTTGATTTTACCACAAATGAGATCATGTTCTATATGATGCAATGCATAATATAATTATTAAATTAATTGATCAAATAAACTTTGGGTAAATAATGTTTGTTTATTCTTATAATAGAGTTATAATAATCACTTTTATTTCAAAATGGAATATTGTAAAATTCACCACATTATTTAAGAATTATAATGCAAAACAAAATGTTTTTAAAAGCTCCAGTAATAAAGTTCTTAGAATCCCAGTGTCAAAGCAAGCCTGTATGCATGAGGGTGGAACATGTGGGCAGACAAAGAAGCTTCTCGAAGTTTCCATGAATTAGAGTGTACATTTCAGATATTGCCGAGCAGATTTTAATGGTGTTTCTGGCAACCTCTGAACTCTAGTTTCTAGGGGGACTTGCAGCAGAAACACATTCTATTTATATTCGTGTTTTTGTGAGCTGAAGAATAAGAACCTACATGCAAACAAGTCCATGGCCAGCTTTTGGAATATTCATTCCAGCTGTGATATTTTGTGCGTTAATATGGAAGCCTTGTATTTCAGTATTTTATAGAACACAAGGTTATCCTGAGTTCTGAAAACTATTAGTTCATTAAGAATGATATATTTTGAGTAAAACTCAAACACTATTACACATTTATAATAATCATAATTGACTTTAGGAACTTTCCAGTGAGTTTTAAAACTCTTTAATGAATACTAGTTTTTTTTTTTTTTTTCCCAAACCCAAGAACTCAGAAATGCTCATTTTACTAACTTTATCATACTTACTGCTAATGTTTCAGTGTCTACGAAAGCCTTGTGAGTATTTTGCCGTGTCTACATTTTTCTAATTTATAAATATTTTAAATTACAGTTTACATTCCATATTACAGCATGGTGGTTAGATGATCATATACTTTATGGACTGTTCCACCAGACATTCCTGGTGCTCACCTAGCACCATGGACATACAAATAATTAATTCTGTATTCTAATAATTGCACCTTCGGTAGGCCATTATATAACATTAAATGCTTAGTGATTTGATTTAATGAGAAATCAGGACTACTTTCGAGGAAAAGTTGTATTGGAGACAAAACCATTGCCTTCACAGGAGTAGTAAAGAAGCTATGTGTGCACATGCACACACACACACACAGAGCACCGTACTCTGAACTACACATGTTTTAGTGAATGGACAAACTCAAAATATATTTCACCCTCTGTGACTCCATTTTTTGGTTCCACATTTCAATTAGATTGTGAAAAGCAAGGTAGGGTCAAAGGGAGAGCAATTTAACATGTGAAATTCCTGAGAAGTTGAAGGAAGAACAAATAAATGAGCTCGTAATTCAGGTTGTAGAAGAAAACTAAGGTGATTTAATAGCTCCTACAGTACCCTGGCAGGCTGTGTTTCACATCTCATCAATTCTGTGTTTTTCCATCAAGGCCTGCAATCAGTATTTGTTCACAAGAGAATTTTTGAGGAGAGATTCATTATCTATTTAATATCAATCATTAAATATGTAACCATTATTGTTATAAAGCACAATCACAGTTACTTTCCATTTACGGATGCATTTTAAAAAGAACTGATCTCATATTGAAGTGAGAAATATAAATTAAAATTATGAGAAATTGGGATCTAATAATTATTGTTTGAATAGATTGAAGCATACTGTGTTTTAAACAATGAGAGCATGGATATGAAAATAATTAACCCAGGTCAAGTTCCGCCCCCCACCCCGCCAAGTTGAAAAAAAGCCTAAACAAAAATACACATTGACAATTGCATTAATGATTAATTTTACATAATAAAGTAGGACTGTATAAATTAAAATACAAACGAACTACATAGAGTGAAGCAGTGGTACTTAAAGTGTGTTTACCAGATAAGCAGCACTATCATCACCAAAGAGTTTGTTAGAAAGGCTAATTCTTAGGCCACATGTCACATTTACTGAATCTGAAACTCAAGGTGTGGGATCTAATGCAACTGAAGTATGAAAAGCTGGAGTAGAGAAGGATACAGGGATTTTAATAAAAGGGTTGGAGGTCTTGTCATGCGTATCATTTCTAGACTAACAAGAATGACAAGATGGTATTTTGATGACTTTATTTACTTAATCAAAAGATGTCTATGTGCTTGAGTGCATTTTAAAATCTATTCTTTGACTCCTGATGTTTTAGGACAGAGGTAATGAGAAATATAAACATTATTTCACCAACTCAAAAATTTAAACTGTTCTCGTTTTATTGCAAAGAATTTTCAGATATATTTCAGATATATTTTCATACATATATATATATATATATATATATATATATATATATCAAGATTTAATGATATAATTGCAATTCATTTTTAATTCATTCATACAAATCCAACATTTTCTCATATTTCTTCTTGAATTATAAAATTAATACATTGTACTTTAATTAAATGAAATAATAGCTTGAGATAAACTCACTGGAATCATCTTCAAACTACCACAAGGAAACATGTATTAAAGAATTTAGAAGTGTACAATGGGGCAAGGAGGAAATAAAAAAAGTTTCTGGAAACAAATGAAAATGAACACAAAACTGTCTTAGGAACACAGCTAAGGCAGCCCCTAGAGGGAAGTTTATAGCAATGCAGGCCTACCTAAAAATAGAAACATTTCAAATAAACAAACCAATCCTACATCTATATGACTCAGGAACAACAACAAACAAAGCTCAGAACAAGTAGAAGGAAGGAAATAACCAAGCTCAGAGAAGAATTAAATAACATAGAGACCAAAAAAAATAAAAAATAAAAAATAAATAAATAAATAAAGGATCAATAAATCCAGGAGTTGGTTCTCTAAAAAGATAAACAAAATCAACAAGCCTTTAACCACACTCATCAGTGAAAAAAGAGGGAGGACCCAAATAAATAAAATCATAAACAAAATAGGAGAGATTACAACTGATACTACAGAAATACAAAGGATTGTAAGAAATAAGAAATTACTATTAACAAGTGTATGGCAAGAAATTTGAAAATCTGAGTGAAGTGGACAAACTTCTAGAAAAACATAATCTTCCAAAACTGAATCAAGAAGAAGCAGAAAGACCAATAACAGCTGACAAAATTGAAGCAGTAATAAAAAATACTCCCAACACACAAAAGCCATGGACCAGATGGTTTCAAATGAGAATTCTACAAAGCATTTAAGGAAGAGCTAACCCCTATCCTTCACATACTACTCCGAAAGATCAAAGAAGATGGAATACTCTCAAAGTCTTTTAATGAGATCAGCATTATTCTAATCCCAAAACCAGATAAAGACACAATAAAAAAAAGAAAATTTCAGGCCAATATCGCTGATGAATGTAGACACTAAAATCCTCAACAAAATATTGGCAAATCACATCCAGCAATACATTAAAAAGATCATACACCATGATCAAGTGGGATTCATCCCAGGGATACAAGGATGGTATAATATTTGCAAATCAATAAACATAATACATCACATAAACAAAAGCAAAAAAAAAACACATGATCATATCAATAGATGCAGAAAAAGCATTTGATAAAGTACATCACCCATTTATGATAAAAACACTCAGCAAAGTGGGAATAGAGGGAGCATTCCTCAACATAATAAACACTATATATGAGAGACCTACAACCAACATCACACTCAATGGACAAAAAATTAGAGCTTTCTCACTAAAATCAGGAACAAGACAAGGTTGTCCACTTTCATCACTTTTATTCAACATAGAATTGGAAGTCCTAGCCACAGCAATCAAACAAGAAAAATAAATAAAAGGCATCCAAATTGTAAAAGAGGAAACAAAACTGTCATTTTTTGCAGATGACATGATAGTTTACATAGAAAACGCTATAGACTCCAGCAAAAAAACTGTTTGACCTAATAAATGAATTTGACAAAACAGCGGGATACAGAGTCAATATTCAGAAATCAAAGACATTTTTCTATACCAACAATGATATATCAGAAACAAATCAGGGAAAAAACCCATTTGATATAGCAACACAAAGAATAAAATAACCTAGGAATAAACCTAACCAAGGAGGTAATAGACCTGTACTCAGAAAACTACACAACACTGAAGAAAGAAATTAAGGAAAACACAAACAAGTGGAAGCATATACCGTGTTCATGGATTAGAAGAATTAACATCATCAAAATGTCCATATTACCCAAAGCAATGTATAGATTCAATGCAATTCCTATTAGAGTACCAATAGCATATTTCACAGATATAGAGCAAACACATCAAAAATTTATATAAAATCATAAACAACCTCAATTAGCCACAGCAATTCTGAGAAAAAAGAGCAAAGTAGGAAGGATCACAATTCCTGATATCAAACTGTATTACAAGGCCACTGTAATCAAAACTGCGTGGTACTGGCATAAGAACAGATACATGGACCAATGGAACAGAATAGAGAGTCCAGAAATAAACCCAAGTCTCTATGGTCAATTAATATTTGACAAAGCGGGGCGGGGGAAGCTTAAAAAGGAGTAAAAATAGCCTCTTCAACAAATGGTGTTGGGAGACCTGGACAGCTACATGCAAAAATATGAAATTTGATCACCAACTTACACCATACACACAAAAAAACTCAAAGTGGATAAAAGATTTAACTGTAAGTCATGATACCATAAAAGTCCTTCAGGAGAACATAGGCAGGAAAATCTCAGATATATCATGCAGCAATATTTTCACTGATATGTCCCCTAGAATAAGGGACATAAAGGAAAGAATAAACAAATGGGACTGCGTCATATTAAAAAGCTTCTGCATGGCTAAAGAAAACAATATTAAAATGAAAATAGAACCAACCATGTAGGAAAACATATTTGCCAATGATACCTCAGACAAGAGTTTGATCTCCAAAATATGTAAAGAACTCACACAAATCCACTTCAGGAGACAAACAAGCCAATTAAAAAATGGGCAAAGGAATTCAACGGGCATTTCTCCAAGGAGGACATACAGAGGGTCCAGAGACATATGAAAAGATGCCCAACATTGTTAGCCATCAGAGAGATGCAAATTAAAACCACAGTGAGATACCACTTCACACCAGAATGGCCATCATAAAGCAATAAACAACAAATGCTGGAGAGGTTGTGGAGAAAAAGGAACCCTAGTGCACTGTTGGTAGGATTACAGACTGGTGCAGCCACTATGAAAAACAGTACGGAATTTCCTCAAAAAACTAAAAATGGAACTGCCTCTTGACCCAGCAATTCCAGTGCTAGAATTATATCCTAAGAACACTGAAACACAAATTCAAAAGAACCTATGCACCCCAATGTTCATAGCAGTACAATTTACAATAGCCAAGTGCTGGTAGTAGCCTAAGTGCCCATCAGTACATGAATGGATCAAAAAACTATGGTACATTTACACAGTGGAATACAACACAGCAGAAAGAAAGAAGGAGTTCCTACCCTTTGCGACAGCATAGATGGGACTGGAAAGCATTATGCTAAATGAAATAAGCCAGGTGGTAAAAGACAAATACCATGTGATCTCATCTATAAGTGGAACCTGATCAACAAAACAAACAAGCAAGCAAAATATAACCAAAGGCATTGAAGTTAAGAACAAATGGACAGTAACCAGAGGGGAGATGGGAGGGGGTAATGGGGGAGAAGGGTGAAGGGATTTCAGGAACAACTATAAAGGACACATGGACAAAACCAAGGGGGATTGGGATCAGGGGAGGGAGGTGGAGATGACTGGGGTGGGGGGTGGAGAGTTAGGAGGAAAAGGCAGAAAACTGTACCTGAACAACAATAAAATTTAAAAAATAAATGAATCAAAAAAACTGCTTTATGTACAGTCTTTAACAAATGAGACCTGGCAAAGGGGGGAAAATATATTAGACTAGGAATTTGAAGCCTTGAAATACAATTTGAATTTTTTCATTATTTTTTTAATGACATTAGGGAATTATCTGACCCCCCAAGTTATTCCCAGTTTATTTATAAAATGAAGCTGGACTATTCGGTCCTTTCTGTGATTTGAATTTCAAGGGTGTGGAATACTTCTATTACTATGGAGTTTAATGTGGCATTGCCTGGAGATTGTATTAATTGAGCTGTTTTTATTCCTAGAATTTCTGTACTATTCTGTACTTGGTTTTGTTACCCTCTCTTTGCCTGTTGCCAGAATCCCATATTCTTTACTAAGCAGCTGCCATGACTATTGCTTGTCTCCTGATTTAATACAGCTATTTTAATTCACTTTACTCAGACTTCATAAAAACTTTCTTCAGTGTCAATCCAAAGAAAATAAATCAAACATGTCCATTTAATATCATTCTGAAAATAAATCCTAATATTTCTCTGAGGAATTATCAAATGCTGGCTTCTACTCAGGGATTTAAATTATAAGGAAGCTTAATTGCTTAGAAAAGCTTTATTTAATTTATATAGTTATTTTTGGTATCTGAATTAATTATACAGTTGGTATTAAATTTTAAACCCAATTCTAAGCCTTATTTGGGCATCTCTTTATTTTTAACCACCCATCTATATGAACAAGAATTTGAAATACTTTAAATACTTTTGCTTAGACTATCAGTGTTAACTGAGTTATTCTTGGCAGCTCCATTTTCCTTCCACATAACTACTGTCAATCTTCTCTTTGAGCTGAGGTTCTTTTCTAATATTGGACCTAACTTGAATTAGCATGATTTCTTTTTACCTCATTTTTATTATGACATTTTTAGCTGTACCAATGAAGAGATATGCCTTAAATAATGTTAAAAATGTTATATTTGTGATACCAACAGCAGTAAATTTTAATACTCATATATGTAAAATAATTGACATGAGGAGTTTTCTAATACTTCAGAAATAATCAAATCAAATTTGGAATTTTTTTTTACATAGTGAAGGTAGTAGACTCCTATTAGAATATACAATCTAATTAGCTACTGAAATACTAAATTATGAGCTTTGTGCCCACTAACAGTCAGTTAAGCATGGCCATATTAACTATAATATTTTAAAGCTATGTGACTCACACTGCTTAATTAAATCATGCATTGAAAATAACATTAAATGTTAAAAGCCTCAGGAACTTCAGAAGTCATAGAATTTTAGAGGGAAAGACCTCTGTGTCACCTTGTAGAGATACTTCTTTTGCACAAGGACACTGCACCCTTGAATGGTTAAGTGACTCACCCACATTGTACATCCTGGAAGTTACCAATTCACATCAGGGTGCTCTTTCTGCTAAAGTGTGGCAATAGCTTCTAAGTTTGGATGTCTTTGCTCTCATAACACTGTTCTAATGAGACTTTTCTGGGTTTTTTCCCATTAATAGGTATGGGACTTATTTTGTGCTTTCCAAAATGCAAGACCCTGTGCTAGGTACAGAGCTTAGACTGCTTAATGAAATAGAGTGCCTGGAATTTACAAGATGGCTTTAAGAGTTGCACTGATTGTTGCAACAAGACACCGATTGTCTTTTGTGTGAAACATTTGGGTTACTGCAGGACTGCAGTTTAGGTTTCATGGGACACAATTTTCTTAAATTTTTAAGAAATTGTTTTATTTATTAACTTGGAGGGGAAGAGAAGGAGAAAGAGGGAGAGAGAAAGAGAAGATCAATATTTGTTTTTTGTTGTTCCACTTACTTATGCATTCATTGGTTGGCTCCTGTATGGCCAGAAGTCTAACCCACGACTTGCGCGTATCCAGACAACCCTCAAACTAACTGACCTACCTGTCCAGGGCCTGGGATGCAATTTTTAAAAGTTGAAACCTCATTTAAAAAATGTTTGAGAGTTTTAGTATTGATTTACGTTATATATAAATAAATTGAATTAATTTTACTAAAGTAAAATTTATATGAGAATTTATATAAAAATTAAACACTGATATTTATTTTGAATCATGTCTAAAATATCTGTCTGGATTCATGCTTTTATAATTAATTCTTCCAAGATACCTTAGTAAGCATATCTAAAGCTATAATTTACTTTTAATAGAAAAAAGAAATTCTTCATGAGAACATGTGTATTAATATTAATTGACATTTCCATTCAACTGATAAAGCAGTACTCTTTTACTCTCAGAGAATGTGTTAAAAAGTAATTCTTAATACTTTAAGCATTGTTTTCATAACTTTCTACACTTAAATATTTAAAGGGGATGTTTTTAATATTTTTACAACTATATGCCATAATTGACTAAACTCAGACAAGTAAAAATGTAGCTTTAGAGACAATTATGTGTGGCTAGAAATATTTATCAAGTTTGCTGTTGCTATTTAGTTTTTTTTGTGGTTCCATATAAATTTTTGAAATATGTATTCTAGTTCTGTGAAGTATGTCATTGGTTTCTTGGTAGGAACTGAGTCGAATATATAGATTGCTTTGGATATTATAGACATTTTAATGATGTTAATTCTTCCTATCTATGAACACAGTACAGGCTTCCACTTATTTGTATGTTCTTCAATTTCTTCTTTAGTGTCTCATAATCTTCCAAGTACAGGCCTTTTATAAACTTGATTAAATTTATTTTATTTTATTTTATTGGAGCAATTTTGGAAGCTTTTTTTTTTTAATTTTCTTTCTGATACTTCATTATTGGTATGTAAAAATACAACTGATTTCTGGATATTAATTTTGTATCCTACTACTTTACTGAATACACTTATCAGTTCTAGTAGTTTCTTGGTAGAATTTTTAGGGTCTCTATGTATAGTATCACGTCATCTGCAAATAATGACAGCTTTACTTCTTCCTTTCCAATTTGGATGCCTTTTATTTCTTCCCTTTCTGATTGCTGTGGCTAGGACTTCTTGTTCTATGTTGAATAAGAGAGGTAAAAATGGACATTTCTGTCTTGTTTCCAATCTTAAAGGGGACATTTGTAGTTTTTGCCCATTAAATATGATGCTGGCGCTGGGTTTGTCATATATGGCCTTTATAACATTTAACTATGTCCCTTTTATTTCCACCTGGCTTGGAGTTTTTACCATAATAGGTGCTAGATTTTATCAAATGCTTTTTCTGCATCTGTTGATATTATCATGTGGTTTTTAGCCTCCATTTTTTTATGTGGCATATCACATTCATTGATTTGCAAATATTGTACCAGTCTCACATTTCTGAATAAATCCAACTTGATCATGGTGTATGATCTTTTTCATGTTTTTCTGTTTCTGCTTTGCTGATATTTTGTTGAGAATTTTAGCATCTCTGTTCTTCAGGATATTGGCATGATTCCTAAATATGTATATTTAACTATGATCAATTATTTATTTTCTCACTCTAAATTTTCTAATCTTTGAATGCCCCATTTCCTTGCTCTTACCAAAAGTGAAGTTCACTTGACTCCTCTGCCCAAGGTGATTTTAACTCCCAAATCCATAATTTTTCTCACTAGCATCCATACTTTCCAGTCACCAAAATTAAACATATTTGTCATTTTAGCTTATTTTTCTTTTATAACCCATATTCAGTCAACAAAATGATTGATTCATTCTTTTTTTCTTAAAGAAATAAACCTCTTTGATTTGATCTTCATTTCTCCGTTTCTACCTCAAGCATAAGTCTAGATTCTAATTACTTTGTGTTTGGACTAATGCAATTAATCATTACTAGTTTTTCTACCTGTAATCATGCACAGCTTACAAAGTTTACCTAGCACAGAGCTTAATGATATTTTTTTAGATTTTTGTTCTATGTGTTCAAAAAAAATGTGTATAATTATATCACTACCACCAAATTCAAAATTTGGAATATTTTCATTTCTCAGAGCATCTTTAAAATTAATTCTACACCCAGCTTAGGCAGCCAAGGCACTGACTTTTAGCTTGCTGCTATTGTGTGAATCAGAGAGCTATCTTTGTATTGCCGAGTACTATTCTATTGCATGTCTATAACACAAATTATTCAATTATGACAAGATATGCATGTAGATCATTTACTGGTTTTGGAGATTAAAATATGATCAAAATGTACATGTGTGTACAGGCTTTTGTGTACACTTATATTTTAATTTATCTTAAATTAATATCTAGGAGTAGAATTTCTGGGATATATAAATAGTTTATGCTTAACTTTATGAAATAAAACAGACAAACAAACAACAAAAAAACCCCTGCCAAATGGTTTCCTTAAGTCTGAACAGTTTCTTGCATCACAACCATTGTATATGAGTTCTAATTCGTTCATATTCTTGTCAATACTTGGCATTGTTGGGGCGTCATTAATTTGGCCATTGGTAGATGCGTCTCATTGTGTATTTTATTAACACTGCCCTAATGACTAATAATGTTGAATATTTTAGTCATGTGTTATTTTATTATCTGTGTTACTTGTTTAGTGAAGTGTCTTCTAGATCTTTTGTCTCTTTTTATTTATATATATATATATATTTTGTTTTTAATACTTCCTAGATTTAAGTCCTTCATCAGACACATGTTGTGCAAATTTTTAACCCTACTCTGTGGCTTACCTTTGTAGTTTGTTAAGTGTCTTTCAAAGAGTAGCAGTTCCAAATTTTGATAAAGCCAAACTTCTTAATTTTTTTTATATTATACTTAGTGCATTTTTTGTTCTAAGAAATATTATCTTGCCTGGCTGATGTAGCTCAGTGGATTGAGCGTGGGCTGGGAACCAAAAAGGTCCTGGTTCGATTCCCAGTCGGGGCACATGCCTGGGTTGCAGGCCAGGTCCCCGATGAGGGCCATGTGAGAGGCAACCATGTGAGAGGCTCTTTCTCCCTCCCTTCTCTTCTCTCTAAAAATAAATAAATAAAATCTAAAAAAAAAAAATATTCTCTTAGTCCATAATCACAAAAAATTTTTCCTGTGTTTTATATTTAAAATTGCATAGCTTTGGTTTTATATTTAAATTTATGATCCATTCCATATTCATTTTTATATGATGAGTTAAAAAGTTTTTCATCATTTTGCTTAAGGGTGTCCAATTATTTCAGCATCATTTATTGAAAAGTTTATTATTTGCCACATCTTAATTATCTCAGAAACTTTTCAAAAATAATTGACACATAACCTGTGGGCTCTCTTAGGACCTTTTTCTGTTCCATTTTTCCAATAATCTGACTATATGTCAATAGCACTAGTATCTTGTCTACTTCACTTTAAAGATGATTTAAAATTAGGTGGTATGAACCCTACAATGTATTTTTTTTTAAACATAATTTTGGTGATTCTCACTTGGTTCTCTTTTGAGTTTTCATGCAAATTTTAAAAACTTTTTTTACTTATTTTTTTTAATTTTTAAGAAAATACATATTTGTTGTGAGACATAAGAAAAAACTCAAAGAAAAAAATAGAATTGACTCATTTGTGGATAATCACTGTTGAATGTTGACTTTTTTCTTCCATATATTATGTAGATATAGACAGACACACACACAGACCCCTTTGTCTATCTACGAAGCCCATTAAGAACACACCTGAAATCAAAGTTAAGATTTAACTTGCAGCCACAAGAGAGGGTATACACCTTCAAAAAATTGTCTGATAACTCAAGGAAAGGGAGTCAGTTTTGTCTAATATGAGCATTTGGTCTTGTGGTAGGTGATTTAAGAAAAGCCTTTAGGAAGAAGGAGTTTGATATGCATCAGGTAGTCTCCAGAGAGTGGACAATCAGTGATTGTCTCCCTGAGTATTTGATTTACTTCAGATGTGGAAGAAATGAAGCATAGCTAATATTTAAAGAAGCAATACTTACTTGTTTTCATCAGTACAAGGGTGATGGTGGTTGAGGGTGTTTTCTTTTGTTGTAGTTTTCTTTTCTTTATCTTATATTCAGACAGGATTACAGAGTGGTGTTGTTTTTATGTAGCTCCACCATGAATGCATTGATAGAGTGACCTTGTCTAATATTGTTGATAGTCTCTGAAATTACGTATATTCAGTAGAGAACACTGCAACTTAAGTGCCAACTGCCACCTTCCAAGCCATTTTTAAGTTTTATGTTCTCTTACATAACACCTATGAATCTAACATGAATCATTACCCCCATTTCACCCAATCTTTTCAAGAATTTGCATTCAAGTAAAATACAAATTTTATAGCAGAATATTTTTAAATAATGCAAATATTTCACACAGACTTCCTTAAAATAGAGTTTTTGATGCATATAGCATATCTCTTGCTTCCAAAACTTCAGTCACATTAGCTGTTATTCATATCTCCTTTTTTCATCAATTTTGCCGTGAGAATTTAGGATGTGTTTTGAAGTTAAAATTCTTATGTATTAAAATCTTGGGAAATGATTTTTATTTATTTAGAAATGAAAAAATAACAGTTTTATTTATTTTAGCTAAACTCCCTTGATTTTTGTTATAGCTCGTTTTTGTCATGAATTTACATTTTAACTGACAAACTCCCAATTAAAACAGCTTAATAAAAATAAAAGTCATTACATGCTCAGGTATCTGGGAATGGTACTGGGGCCATCGAAAATTTAGATTTTAGAGCTGTAAGAGCCACGTTCTCAAAGTTTAGGATTTCCTGAGTTATCTCCTCAGCCCCACATCTTTTTCTGTTTTACTTTGCTTGCCTTTATTTTGTTGACTGGCTTTGTCTATTTCACAAGGAAGACTACATGATTAATATCTCCAAAACCCATGATTAATATCTCCCTAGCAAAGAAATCCTGGGAAAAAGACAATTTTCTTCCAATTATCTAGATATTAGTTTTAAGGAAAAAATTGCATTGTCCTTGAATTGTATGTTAAACATTTTCCTACTCATTCTCAGAATGTAACAGCATCTGAGTACTGGTTAGATGTGCAAAATTCTCAACCTTGGCTCTGCAGGGGTGTGTGTGAGATGAATAACCTAACAAAACCATATGAATGGTAAAACTGGAGAGTATGTTCACCATCTGAAGAAGTCATATGTAAGCTAAAAACAATATTATTCAATGCAGTCACGTCTACAATTAATTATGTATCATTTCAAAACAGTTCTGAGTAAATTGTAGCTTTTGATATTGGAGTTATTTCAGGGTGGTGGAGGAAAGCACACAGATAAATCAGCAAAATCCTATAATAACAGCCCTTTTATATTTTCTAAAAATTCTTAATATTTAATGTCTTTCATAAGCTCTGCCAATTCCACCTTCTCTTCATATATTCAAATGCATACATGCATCATCTTCAAGAAATGTGGCAGACAGTTATGATACATTTTATCACATCCTTTACTTCTACATGATTACATAAGAGTGAGCAATTTCATGCACATTACCGGTATTCAATATATAAAGCTTCAGATTAATATATCTTCCTGGTTTATATGTGCAAGTTGGGCTGGAGACAGAAAAGCCCCTCAGCCTACCTACAAACACAACTTTCTCTGGGCAAACACAGTATATGGGAAATAAAGTCACTAGAAAAGAGGCAGCCATTCCATTTTTTGGTGTTATGATTGTCCACCACTTTTTACCTGTTTTCTCAGAGAACAAGTTGGAGACATGCTGTCCACAACTGAGGCCAACCAATTAAACTCCTCTTCTCAAGGTGGTATACCTGAAAGCAGCGGTCCCCAACATTTTTGGCACCAGGGACTGGTTTCATGGAAGACGATTTTTCCACGGACCAGAGGTAGGGAGGATGGTTTCAGGATGATTCAGGCACGTTACATTCAAGTTCGCCTCCTGTTGTGTGGTCTGGTTGTTAACAAGCCACAGACCTGTAGTGGTCTGTGGCCTGGGGGTTGGAGGCCCCTGCCTGAAAGCACTCAACTGACTCTACCAAAAATAATCACGGATGTCTTTATTTAAGGGCAAATGCTGTACTGCATGAGCAATGCTGACGAGCACTGGGGATCTGAACGACATCCAGGTGTCCAGGCACACACTCTGCAGTGTTCTTTGACATACCGGAGAGCACTGTCTCCATACTGAGCCAGCACGATCTATGACGAATCTTGGTTTCAAGAGAGAAAAAGGTCTCGATTCCTAGTGGGGGTGTTTTCATGCCTACTGGTCATGTAGTCAAGAAAGTTTTTTTAGCCAGAAATGTCAGTTAAACATCTGTAAACAAACCCATCCTGGACATCACAGGGGAGTCATCATAAATCTCATTGTTCTTATATTGGTCAGATAATAGAAATTATAGTAAATTCAACCATGTTGTAGCCTCAGGATGCTGTCATGGATATGATTATTTTAAAGGAACTAATGAACACACATGTGTGGCTATTGGCCAGGAGCATGTGCTTTCCAAAAAGGACAAATGCCTTTTGCCTTTACACAAAATGATGACAGTACACACTCATTCTCATACTATAAGTAAATCTCTTCATTTTTGTCACTATATAGTGTGCAGGGCCTTGATCATCTTCACATTCCTCACCTTTATTTTGGTGTACTATATTATTGACAACATGCTATTGGGCTTTATTAAGAAGTGGCAGGTCCTGGCCAGGTGGCTCAGTTGGTTGGAGCATCATCCCGTGAACCAAAAGGTTGTGGGTTTGATTCCTGGTTAGGGCACATACCTAAGTTGTAGGTTTGATCCCCTGTTGGGGTGTGTATGGAAGGCAATTGATCTCTCTCTCTCTTTCAGATCAATTAACAAGTCCTCGGGTGAAGATTATTTTTTTAAAAAGTAGCAGAAACTCTGGGTACATTAGCTAAACAAATGTATGTCAAAGATCAAAGAAAAATCAAACCCATAGAGTTTCAGGGTTTTGCCATATCAGTAAAGTTTTTATGGGTCCAGTAATCTGGGGCATGGCATTTCATCTAATGTTCAAGACAATTTGCTGCACCCTGCTCTACCTACTACTGAGAAAGAGACACAGTAATTAGTTAGGTCTTGTTGGCACCATACATTTTTGAGGGGTACTGCTCTGACCAATATATTGTTATTAGCATCCCGCTTTGACCTGTTTATCAAACTCTAGGTTTGACTGAAGACCAGAGCAAAAGCAGCTTCTCAGAATATGGTGCAAATTTCCTGTCAAATTGGGTCTTATGATCCAGCAGATCCAATGATAATATAGATAAGAAAGTAGTATAGAGTCTATAGCAAGCCCCACTAAGAGATATGCAGTATATAACCTTGAGTTCTGCAGTACATCAGCAAAGAATTACTCATTGTTCAAATTGCAACTCTTGGTAAAAGGTGAAATATTTATACGATCTGAAGAGAAACCAGAGTAACAAATCGCAACTCTTGGAAGCTACTGTTCCTAGTGGAGCCTGAGCAACTGATCATGGGAAATCAAGTGCCTGTGCAATCAGAACTACACCTCATGTACTGGATATTATTGGGATCATCCCGTTATATAGCTAGGCAAATGCAGCAGTCATCATAATGAAAAAAAAAAAAAAGTGCATTGGAAGATTTTGCTGGACAGATCCAGAGGACAAACATGAACTGAATGAGTGGGTGGTTCAGACTTCCATGGAATCTCTATTGTGCCAACACCTCTCTCTGAGAGTAAACAAACTACTTAACAGTTATTTTTTTATAACTGTTTAATGGGAGAAGAGAAACATTGTCCTGGTTCACAGAGGGATCTGTCTATGTTTGCCCAAGTTCTACAGCTCCAATCCAGAGTGGCTCTGAAAGGTAGTGGTGAAGAGACGTTCTTTATTAGGCAGAGCTGAGAGCTCTTCTAGGTCATTAACTTAAGACAAAGGAATAAGTGATGTGTTGTCATTATATACACAGACTACTAAGTAATGAGAATAATTTTATGAATTGGTTAGGGCCTGAAGAAGAAAGTTTAGAAAATCAGAAACAAAGTAATCTAGGGAAGTGGTATTTGGAGTAAGTTATCACAGCAATAGTTAAAAAATGGTGAATGTTTATGTTTCATGTAATTGGTCACTAAATATCATGTGCCACAGAAGTCGCACTGATAAAGTAGATGACTCAATCAATTAGGATGATTTTTTTCCATCAGGATTAATTAACCAGCCTCTTTTATCTACCAGACCAGTATTTGTGCAATAGGTATATGGATGTGGTAAGCAAATTGGACTTAAATATCATTCCAATGGCAAGAGATTTGTCTCATTAAGACTGATTTAGTTACTTCAAATACTGGACACCTACCAGTCAACAGCAAAGACTGAAGTGAGCTCTTGATATTGCAGCATCCATTGAAGATCTTGGCCAGTCACTTTGCTGTCAGGTCAAATACATTGTTCTCCTTCATCCTGAATGAGGTGACTTTTCCTTAGCAGAATTAACTTCCAGCCCAGAAGTCTGTTGCCTCATCATTTTCACCTCTTTATGCTGGTGAACAGGCAGGCAAAAAAAAAAAAAAAAAAATAGAAAAAAAGAATTATTACACCAGCAATGACAATTTATTCTAACTATAATTAGAAGCTAGTATTGCTCAAACAAAATGGGATCAAAGGGGAGTTAATGTGAAATTGAGTTGCTGATGGGGGCTTTTGTTGATCTTCCTTTCTGGTGAAAACTTTAAAGGAGGGATTATGAAAACAAATACTCTCAAACTACAAGTCCATCTCAAAAATGAAGATCTGGATCATCTCACTATGCAGTCAATCTAAACTAACTAACAATCTAGAGAAGTGTGAAGGAACTCTATACTAGGTAATAGAGCAGGCAGGTGGCACATGCCAATATTTGCCTTGGGAGGAGCTGTAGGTATGGGGTCTATAGTTTATTTAACTTTATTTTTATCTATCTATTATCTATCTATCTATCTATCTATCTATCTATCTATCTATCTATCTATCTATCTGTTATCCATATCTCTCATCACCTACCTATCTATGAAGAACCACAAACTTAACAGTAATCGACACAGTAAATTGACAGTAAATTTACTATGAGTCACCAATGGATTTAAAGGTACAAAGAGGAGACTAAAGCCGACTTTCTCCCAACAATATCACATTGGCTCACACTTCTGGTTTCAGCACAGCTGTAGTGGACAGTTGCACGCACCTCTCCAGCATCCCACACCAAGCACGCATCCCGAGCCCTCCTGTATGTTAACCCTGAAGCTTTTTTCTTTTGGGAGGTTGTATATATTAATTATCTATTGTTGTGCAATAGGTTACTCTATGCCTTAATAACTTAAAAAAACAAACATTTTTCTTATACCTCTGGGTCAGAAATCTGAATATGGATTAGCTGTATTTTCTGAGTCACGATCTCTCATAGACATACAATAAAAGTATTCATCAGGGTAGGAGACATCTCAAGGTGTGATTGAGGGAGGATCCATTTACAAGATAATTCTCATGGCTTATTGAATTGCAAGGTTCAATTTTTCACTGACTGTTCACTGGAGGACTCCTCTGTTATTTTTAAAAATTATTTTATGCCACATTTTTCTCTCTATAGGGCAGCTCACATCATAGCACTTGGTGTTCATAAGAATAAGCAAAAGAGAGATCAAGAGCAATGAGAATGGAAGGCATAACATTTTAATAAGATAATCTTAGAAGAGAGTTCTTGTCCCTTTTTCTGTATACTATTCATTTGAAGTAAGTCACTAAGTAAATTCACTTGTATTGACTATAACATAACTATCAAAAATTAATGACTTACAAATACAGTATTAGGATAGAGTTAGGAGAGTATTCAGGAATTTTATTGTAGTGCCTATGAACAAAAGAAAAATTGGAACTGCATGTATATATAATTAAATGATTGCTTTCCAAACCTTCCTGTTCTTGCTTTGTGAGCACAGAGAGGCTGTAACATAATACAGAAAACTCTTAAGCCCTTGATGACACAGTTGACTTTAACATTCAGTGTCTTAATTTACCTGCTTGTATAGTTAACATTATTCAAAACTGTTTTAATTTAAACTAATTTTCAAATTGTCGTTGCTTATTTTAGCCTTAGCAAACCAATTATATACATGTAATTTTTTTAGATTATATGATATGAGTGAATTTGTTGTGACAAACTCACTTATTGAATATAAAATACGTAAATGTTATTGGTTTCCTATTTCTGCATGCATGGGGAGTGTATATGAGGCAATTTGATTTTATGAGGCAAAAATTAGGACATATGGTCTAATACATCTACTCAAAAAAGTCAGAATACTATAATCAGCTCTGTACTGAAAAATCTGACACATATACTTGCCCTGTGTGTATATATAATTCTTTGAAAAATACTTTTTGAGCATTTTTCTTGAGTTATTTTCTTGTATTTACTGTGTCATTTTCTTTCCACTGAAATTGTGGTAAATTTTACTAAACTTGGTGCATTCTTAGGAATAAAAAAAGACTAAAAAATCTAAATTTAAAAATCAATGCTATAGTCTTACTAACTTATAACCATGCAGAAGTTGTTCTGTTTGATAAGTGTTCAAATTTCAAACTGATGAATTGGATTGCAAGAACATGAGCTCATAAATATCGTCTTTTTCCTGCTCCCATCTTGTACTACCATATAATCAACATTTCATCTCTTTTTCCTCTATCATTTTAGAACTTTAGAGAAAAGAAGCAAAAGTGCTTTTTTTTTCACTGTTTCAGCAGTGATTCTTAGTACATGACTCATAAAGGCAACAGACTCAGAAAAAAGGGAGATTTGCATAAATAGAAATTACATTTGGTTTTATAATCAACAACAGAAGGAGCATTTTAGGACACACTTATTTCTCCAGTGTCATTGGTTATTATCTCTCTGCTGACATTTTCTTGTCCTAAAGTCACCCCCCATTATTACTACCTTAATTCTGTAAACCAGGAGTCTCCAACCTCCGGGCACAGATGGGTGCCACAGAGCAGGAAGTGAGCTTGAATGTAATGCACTTGAATCATCCTGAAACCATGCCCCCACCCTGGTCCCCGTGGAAAAATTGTCTTCCACGAAACTGGCCCCCGGTGCCAAAATGGTTGAGGACCCCTGCTGTATACAGTTCCTTCTGCACACATTGTGTTCTTATTACCACCAATATTTCTGATGTTTCTGACACTAAGTGACTTCTCTTAATTCTGCTGAGAGACAGAATTTACCTGTAGCCCTGGGCTAGTCACATCTTTACGTTTCTTCTTTTCTTCTTCCGATGGTAACTGGCCTGTCCTCTTTTCTGTGAGTCTTTGAAAAGGTTGAAAATGGAGGAAATGTTCTAAAAAATTATAAACTCAGCATATTGATTGCATAACATACTTAGTATAATAAACTGTTTGGAAGTCTGCTAAATTTTGAAAATGTATGGTAAATTAGAGGATTTCAGAATTGATCTAGGAAGGGACAGGGCCATAAGAGGCAATAATGAATAAGTAGCTTTATTGGGTGGTGTCTGAGCAGGGTCCTCTGAGATAAGTCCCTGCCAACAAGAGACCTTCCAGACACAGCAGCAAGAGGCCACCTCTAGAAGGAAGACAGACAGGGTAAGGGAGCTTCAGGGGAAGAGTAGGGATTTGGGGAGGAGGATTACCTGTCTAGGTCAAGGGTATCAAATTCATTTTCACTGGGGGCCACATCAGCCTCACAGTTGCCTTCAAAGGGCTGAAATAATTTTAGGACTGTATAAATATAATTATTCCATAACTGTTAAGGAGTTGAAATTACGTTTGGCCCTTTGAAGTCAACTGCAAGGCTGATATGGCCCCTGATGAAAATGCATTTGACACCCCTGGTCTCGAAGATACTACTCAGCAGTCAGGTGGGGAGTCCCTGGGTCACAGAGCTCCAAAGGGCAGAACACATTTGGGGTCTACTATAGCTACACTATTTGTTTTAGTTATGGTTAGTAAGTGTTGGGTGCACTTTGGTGGGGTATACCACTTACATAGGCTCAAATGGCTAAAATTATTTTTACTGAGACTCTATTAAAAGCAACTGGAATCACAGAAATTTAAATTTGGCACCCAGGCCTTGGGTTAACAGTGTAGCCTGCTGTGAAGAAGTAAGCACAGGGGTCGTTTCAGGCCAGAGCACAGGGCCAGTTCCAGCCCTTTGGTATAACAGAGTGTTCCATTAAAATAAGACATTTACCAAATAGACATAATAAAACATTCACCACAATATTTAGGAGTGGAAAGTAAAGAAATTATACCATAATTTTAAGTTTATGCAAAATTTTAAGTTTATGAAGAAGAAGGTGTAGAGTGCAAATGGATTCCGGGTGCTATGTCGGTGCTATGGGATTGGGAAAAGTTTTGCTTTAGGTGGTTTGTGCAATTAAGGATGAGGTAATTGCAAGGGAAATGGAAAGACAATGTATGAAGGTCAGTAGCTTAACCCAGGTTACTAAATCAAGAAACTATATTTTTATAACCCTATAAAAATAAAATCATCTAAAAGATAAATATTATCTCATCTACCCAGTCCTGAATTCCATGTGATCTATTATTGTTCATTATCTCTATTCCAAGGAATATTTGTTGATCATCTGTTACTACAACAGTATGGAATAACAATGGTCAATGTCAGCAAAAGTACTGCTTGGGACTGGACATGCCAAAGATTGTTATTGTTATCAGTCACCAAAGAATGGATTAAGAGAATAAAGTAAAAAGATGTTGAGGGAGAAGTACCTTACTATAAGTGGACCTGTGTCATTCTGATACAGTGAACTTTCTAACAATTCTGTTATAAACCAGATTCCTATGTAACTAAGGAGCTTCCTGTACAGTGGAGGAAAAGCTGGATCCAATGGTAGAAGACACAAAGTATGTCAATACAAGGATGGCATGGGAGAAAAATCCCCATTTATTTGGAACAAGCTGTTATTTACATGTCTAAGGAATTTAAGGAATATTATTTTTTCTACATATGCATAATTCGTTGTGCACTATGATGCATGTGGAAGCCCACATAAGTGAATTACATTGTAAGCTATGTGAGTCTCGGAAGAAAGCCATGCCTTCTTCTTTTTTATTTGAGGTATAATTGACACTTAACATTATTTTAGTTTCATGTGTGCAACCTAATGATCACCGCAATGTGTCTCGTTAACATCCATCACCATACATACTGTTTTTTTCTTGTGATGAGAACTTTTTTAAGACCTACTCTTTTAGCAACTTTCAAATATGGAATACAGAATTATTAGCTATAGTCACCCTGCTGTACATTACATCTCTGTGACTTACTTTTTACAAGACATTTATTTTATAACTAAGCCATGACTTCTTTTGTAAATGATTATCCTATTTCTGAGATGGAGGTCAAGGTTTGGTATTAGGTGCTGGTAGAGACAATGTTTAGCATGTCACACAAAGCACCAATATCATTTGAGCTGCTGTTCTCAAAGTGGGTGTTTTCTTACTTACCAAACTGTAAAGCTGGCATGGCCAGCAGCATATATATTCTTGCTCAAGCATGTTGAGAAATCACAAGTTATATTAGCAGGTGGATTCTTAATGTACACATTATTGTTGCAATGTCAAATGAACCTCATCCATGGACGTTATTCATGTAACGTGGATGATGAGAAAAAAAATCAAGACTGGTTTACATATTTAAGTATACTTTGACACATATATGTGTGTGCATATATATACTTATATCTAATTATATGAGCTGAAATAGCAGTTTTATGGTCACCTTGATGGCAGAAAGTAAAACTCTTCTCTGAATGGACCTGGAAATTGTACACAGGACCTATCTGGATTGGAAGAAGAGATAGGCAGAGATTGTGATGTACATTGACTATTAAGCAGTAGTTAAAATTTTTGCTGCATTAACAGGTAATTGAACGAGAAGATAGGAAGATAAGTGACAAAGTGACTAATGTGTTGGGAAATGCATGGCTGGAGATCTCATAATGGGCCTACACATTGAAAATATTTGTGCAACATAGAAATGCTTTTTCCATATTGCACTGAATCAGTTGACAAGTTGATCTGCCTCTTTCGATAGACCTCCCCAGTATTTGCTCAATGAACTTATGAACAAATAGGCATGGTGCCAGAAATATTGGTTCTGGATGCTGTCAACAATATAGACTCCCTCTCATTAAGGCTCATGTAGCAGCTGCCAATGAGAGCCAATGAACCATCAGCAGAGATCTATGTGAGGTTCTCAATATGTCAAAATCCCTATGGTATGTTAGTGTCACTTGGTAGCAGTTGATTGCAGTAGACTTTCATCATCAAAAATACTGCCATACTTCAGCTAACAATGTCTTCAATGTTGTAATCACCAACTTTGTATCCAACACATTGGCTCTGATAAAAAAAAAAGTTTTATTTTATAGCAAAAATAAGTAAAGCGATGGCTGAGACTCGTGTGACATTATTACCATGTGCCACATTATCAGAAGAAGTTGACTTTAGAAAACAGTGGGATGGTTAACTGGCACCTCAGTTATGGCCCCATCTGTAGGGTGGTGCCCTGTAAGACTCTGGGGTTCAACTGCAGGATACAGAGGATGCTTCGAATCAGTGATATGGTACTCTTTCTCTCACAGATGGAATGCATAGTCTGGGAGCTATCACACTTAATGAATCACTGGTGAAATGTTTGCCTTCATTTCAGAATTACGTGATCTGATGATGTAAGGTCTTTCTACCAAGGAACACAGTAATGGCTTTATTGGACAGATGTACTGGATGGACATCTAGACTACCATGTGGCTTTTTGGACTCCTCACATCACTAAATCAGTAGGAAAGAAAAGGAGAATATTTTCATTTGGATGAGGTGAATAATTTTAGTTTCAATGAAAGATAAGAATGATGCCACAAAATGGGTGCAAGGAAACATGAGTCCTAAACTCTCAATTCTTGTGTCACCTCCTAGTACTGCCAAGTCCAGTGGTAAAAATTAATGATCACAGAGTAATAATTGCTAGAAGTAAGACCTATTGATGTGTGCTAAAAATCAATTAGTTTAAGGATAAACTGCTTATTTGCATACTTCTAAAGTAACTACCCCAAAACACTAATTAATTGCAGTGTAAGCATACTTCACAGTGGATAAATCTGGCAGATGCCACCTTGACCACATGATCAAGTTTAATATCACCTATAATGAGACAAATCAACAGAATGTACCCTTTAATGTGATGTATTGAGAAAAGCCCATTACTTCTGTGGTATACTTGTAAAAAGGCATAAACTCAATATAATCATGAGAAAATATCTCCAGAAAACATCAGGCAAGCCAGAATTGATGGATAGTCTAAAACATATCCTTTAATTAGAAAGGACTATGTGACAGTTACTATTCCTTTTTAAGTACAAATGTGAAAAGGAAGGTGTGTATCTAAGTTGAGAAACCAAAGAGGTCTGCTCTGGTACTTACTCTACTCTTATAGTATATTATTTTATGCTTTCTTAATTTTCCTCTAAAACAAATAATTTTTAAAATTTAAAAGCAAGAGTACACTTTCTAGATAATTTTGAACCATGGATGAGAAGCTACCCTCCTGAGGTTTGGTAGTAGAAGAGAACAACCATAGACAACTGACAAAAGATTGAAACTTCTTGTAGGTAGAATGATAGAAGTATCTATTTCCTCTGGGTTCCTCTTCAAACATCCAATTTCTAGAACCATAGCTGCAAAGTAGTATGTGGTAGTGGTATTTGTGTTCTCTGCTGTCACAGTCCTGTGGTACCGTTAGCTACTTTTTCCAGGTGTATTACCACTGGTTGCATTGCTCCTGGTTGTGTTAATTTGTCATTAGAAGACTTTAGTGAGAGCAGTGAAAGTCATTTGATAACCCAATGGATTAATGCAAAGATTAAGTGGAGAGGATATTAATGCTAAGATGATGAATTCTAACTGAATCAGTATATAATGGCAGGGGTCCATATTTATGTAGTCCAGAGAGACAGAACACCGTGAACTCAAAGAGCTTGCTGCACTGCCATGGGTTTATCTAGGAATTTTGTAATTATCTATACATGTAAATATTTTTAAAGCCAAACTGTTATGTTCTATTATGAAAATGCAGTCTGTCCTAGCTACCGACTGTATTTTTTAGGGTTGTCCAGAGAAAGAAAAGAAAATTGAGAGAGAGAGAGGTGGGGGGAGAGAAAGAGAATATGAATAAACAAAAGATTAATAAAGAGAGGAGAAACCAGAGATTTGTTTTAAAGAATTAGCTTACAGAATTGTGTCAGCTGGCAAGTCTGAAATCAGGACAAAACAGAAAGCTGGATATTCCAACGCTGGATATTCTAGTAAGAGCTAAAGTTGCAGTTTTGAGTCCTAATTATTCAGAGCATTCCAGGCAAGGTGTAATCTGAGGTAAGGTTTCTGTGTTGCAGTCTCAAGTTCAATTTCTTTTCTTCTAGGGTGAAACATAGTCTTTGCTCTTTAGGTCTTCAACTGACTAACTGATTGGATGAGACCCACCCATATCATGGAGAGAGATCTATTTTACTCAAAGTGTATTTATTTATATGTTAATCATGTAGAAAAAAATACCTTCACAGCAACATCTAGGCTGGTGTTTGACCAAACAACTGGGCACCATAGTCCTGGCCAAGTTAACAGATAAAGTTAAAAATTATACAAGATCCTAGATGCCTAGTCTTACAGTTTGGGTATATAATTTTGTGCTAAATTTATTGGAACTATGACTCAAAGGTTAAAATTATTTACAGACTAACTTGTAGATACCCTAATTCCCCAGCTGAAGTCATATTTGTATACTACAGCCTGGCTAGACAGAATACAACTTCTTAGATGCTCATGTATCATACAGTGATGAAGACATTATGTCAAACTGTTGGAATAAAAAAATATCAATAATAATACTCCAAACTTCTTAAGATAAACAAAAAATTAAAATTTTACTACCAATTTCATGCTTTGAAGGTCTTAGATTACAAATTTACTGAAAATTATACCTATTTCTATATTGAAATGATCTGAGAACCCTATATACATTTTATTTGAGACTTTAAATTTTCTTCCTTCCTTCTAAAATATAAAACTTCCCTTCTCTGGTAATCATGGGTGGAAACTGACCATCAGTGCTTGAGTAAATTTATTACAGAAGTTATAATATCAGAATAAAGAAAAATTTAATTTTGTATGGTATGCAATACAGAAGAATGTGGATTTATCTGTATTTCTTTAAGACTCAAGCAATAACTATCCTAAGTTTAGGAAAGGATTGTAGACTCTGAAGACATTGAAACATTTGTAGGGTCTTTCAATTTGATCTGAAAAATTGGTGAACTGAAAGCATCGATAATGGAAAAAAGTGTTTTAGTCTAGGAATGAATAATTTACAACGTCAGTCTGTTACTTGTCATTGTGTCAATATTTTCAAACAAATATGTGTATAGCTCTACTCATTAAAAAAAACATTTATATTATTGGGCTGGCCAAAAAGTCCATTTAAAAGACACATTTAAAAATAAAATGCACATATTTCATTTTCACCAATGACCTTATTGATTTGGATGTTTTGAGTATGTTGGTTATCTCCTGCTATTGGTTTCCAGTGGGTAGAGGCCAGGGGTGCTGCTAAACATCTTCTAATTCACAGGACAGCCTCACAACAAAGAGCTATTTGGCCAAAATGTCAGTAGTACCAAGAAACTTCGCAAACCACTTTTGACACATTCCATCAGTCACAGCACCTTCTCCATATACTGCATAAATCATTTTTTTATGTTTCAGTTATGTTTTTACCTTTTTTCAAATAATAAAGCATAATGCACTGAAAATGTTTCATATTTTTCCATCTTCAATATTAAAATGGTTGCACAAAAATTCACTAATTTTGATTTTTTTAAATGCACACTGATATAATAGCTATCACAATACAACCTAAAAAAAGTGTTTCGAATGAAGCTCAAGACAACTAAGCACTACTAGGGCCATCATACAGAAAGAACTAAACAAACCTTTTGGCCAACTCAATAATAACATTTGATTGTATAAAATTAAGCTAAGGCAGGAAAATCCTGTCTTTCTTTATTTTTCTGTTTTTTCTCATTTCAAATATTTTATTTTTATGCTATTACAGTTGGCCCACTTTTTCCCCTTCCCCATCAATGCCCACCCGGCCCCCCACTTCCATAATCAGTCCCCTCACCATTGTCCATGTCCATGGGTCCTTCATGTATGTTCTTTGACTAATCCCTTCACCTTCGTTCAATTCTATCTTTCTGACTTTACTGACGTTTTCCTACTGTTATGTTTTTGAAAAATAAGATAGCTCATAAAATATGATTGAGATAATTAAAAATATAATTTCAAATATACCTAAATATTTCTAGCATCCTTCATTTTGCAAGTTGAAGCTTTGGTGTTGCCTGGTATCTGTGTAGGAAATGATAAAAATGACTTAGTTGAAAAAGGCTCATGGGCAGTTTTACTATTCCTAATTTAGGGTCCTATGTAAGAGGACATAAAAAGAAATATTAGAATAAATTAATTAACTGATTAAAATTTAAGTATTGGTGAATAAGAAGAAGAATGTTCATATCCACTATCCCTTTGTTTTTTGAGACAACATAATATTTTAAAATAAAAATATCAGGAGGTAATAGAACAAAAAGGTAAAAGACCAATTTTAGTTTTTTTTTTAGATGATAAATCAGTGTTTAATTTAAAATAGGTAAAACAAAAAAAGAACAAATGTTAAGTCATTCTTGTGAATTTAAAACATATCATAGCAAGGCAATTATATGAATAAAAGAGAAAAAGAAGAATGACTCTTCAGTATTTTATATAGGAAAGGAGGCTAATAGCTTGTAGTTACAGAGAAAGTATTGGTTAAGTGTTTCTACATAGACCTGGGTAGCAAACAAGCATCTAGAAAATTCTGTCAGCTAGTGCAGCTCTTCTTATC
This sequence comes from Micronycteris hirsuta, assembly GCA_004026765.1. Taxonomy (NCBI): domain Eukaryota; kingdom Metazoa; phylum Chordata; class Mammalia; order Chiroptera; family Phyllostomidae; genus Micronycteris; species Micronycteris hirsuta. Next base: position 20,683 of record PVJI01008312.1, on the reverse strand, counting down.
TCAGCTGGGCTTATTTGCCTAAGAACTAGCTGGGGATGACCTTAGCAGTGCACTTCTGCTTCAGGAAGCCCGTCTGACTGCTATGGGCTGCATCTGCTGTAGGCTGGGGTCAGGTAGACCTCAAGGGTGCCCAATTAGTTAATTGATAAAGGAGCAGCAAATACTCAGGGAGGTTGTGGGAGAGGTACAAGAGGGCAAATCAACTACACAAAAATATCTGAAGACTCTCCTGTGTCATGACTGGCGAGGTAAATTGCATGGGCAAGTCCAAAGCTGAGGGGTGAGTAGGGTAGGGGAGGGGCAGTGCATTTTACCACCAGGAGGTCTTAGGGGAAGAGGGTGATTTTTTTAAATGATCTCATCTACTATATTCAGTCTTCTCTTACCTGTAAAACCCCTTTTGCTACTTTTGGCAGGCATTTTGCGGCTGTCAAAAGTCTCACTCAATTATGGCATCAGCTCAAAATCCAGGATTTCATAATCTACAATTCAGATATTTGTTTTTGAAAGGAAGATCTAAAATACGTAAAAGCAAATTATATCTGTCTTCCAAAACCCACCGCGTACTGCTGAAATAGGGAAGCATTAACAGTAATAATGACTTATTTCTGAGGAAGGGAAACCGCAGCCATTGTTTGATGCCAAGTCCAAAATCTCACTGAGGAAGCCTTGTCAGGTGTCTCCACCCTGGCATTAGGAAATATGCGTGTTCAGGCTTCTCAGTAGTGGCTTCTTTGACCATTTTTCTCCACAGTCCATTACTCTGCTTTTTGAAAGCTTTTTTTTTTTTTTTTTTTTAATTATCCTGCTTGGTTTTATCTGAAAAATGTTTTTGAATAGCATTTCCCTTTTGGCAATTGAACTGCTTTCTCAATCTGTTTCTTATGTAGAAATTTGGGTGCCACAAGTCTTTTCTTTTTTTTATAATCTTTTTAATTGTTCCTTCAGTGTAGCAGTCTTCATTCTTCCCCCACCATGCCCCTCTGCCCCGTCTATCCCCACCTCCCACCCTGGAGCCCCCCCACCCCGCTCTCTGTCCATGTGTCCTCCATACATTCTCCTGATGACCCTTCCCCTGTTTTCCGCTATTGTCCCTTGCCCCCCTCCCCTCTGGTCTCTGTCAGCTTGTTCTTCCTTTCAGTTTCTCTGGTTATATTTTGTTTGTTTGTTTTATTGATTGGGTTCCACTTATAGGTGAGATCATATGGTGTTTGTCTTTCACTGCCACAAGTTTTTATTTTACCTCATTCTCTTTTATTTCAGGCTGACAGTGCTTCTGCCAATAAAATTCTCAAAAACTTGCAAAATTTCAAAGCATTTTATTTTATTTAGCACAGAAGCTACATGATAACTCTTTTATAGATATGCCTTCCCTTGTATACTTAATTATGGGTATTTTAATACATTAGGCTTTGGTGAGACCATGCCTTTAATCTTTCTAGGAATAGATTTACCAGAGAAGATATCTAATGGGATAACCATAGTGCTTTAGAGGTCTTAATAAAGGCAGAATGGCCTGCCATTGGTTTGGTCTGTGGCCACTTGGTATATCTTAATGCTCTTAATAGTTCTCTAGGCTATTTTTAATTTAAACAATCTTCTCCTGTATAAAAATATTGATATTATAAGTAGAACCGTGTCCCGCAAAATGATATGTTGATGTGCTAGCTTCCAGAGTACTTCAGAATTTGATCTTGTTCGGAAATAGGTTTTACAGAAGCAATAGTTAAAAAGAAGTGATTAAGGTAGACTCTAATCCAATATGAGTAGGGTCTTTATAAAAAGGTGACATGTGGCACAGAGAGAAGATATGAGAAAAGACATATAGAGAATGCGTTCCAAAGACTGGAGTTACACTGTCATAAATGAACGTATGTTTGGATTTGCCAAAACCTGGAAGAGGCACGGACGAATCCTTCTCCTAGCAGGGGTGTTCAACCATGGCCTGTAGACCACATGTGGCCCAGGATGGTGATGAATGTGGCCCAACACAAAATCGTGACTTCACTTAAAACCGCTTTTTTGCTCATCAGTTTTCATTAGTGTATTTCATGTGTGGTCCAAAACAACTCTTCTTCCTCCAGCGTGTCCCAGAGATGCCAAAAGTTTGGATACCCCTGCCAGTTTTCAGAGGGAAGATGACTCAGCTAACACTTTGTTATTATAGTTCTAGCCTCTGTTCTAAGTTACGTAGTTTATGGTACTTTGTTATGGCAGCCAAAATAAGAGATTTTACTTTCTAACCTTCAAGGTCTGAGTTCTTTATATTTTCTCTAAATTCTGTTTTGTATTTTTTTTACACTGACAAAGTGTTTTCTAGGTTCATCTTTCTTTTAGCAGGTGATCAAATGCAGTGGTTTCTTGAAAAAGGAAAGAAAATTCACACAATAATGTGATTAATGGTTTTCTAAATTCCTAGTCCTGACATTAGTGGGACTTCAAAACTAAATGAAAACTTTTATAATCTCTTAAAAATGTTCTTTTTTTTTTTTTTTGTTATTTTAAATGTAATTCTACTGCTATGAACTATGGCCAAACTACTTAAACTCTCTAACACTGCTTGCTAATTTTTCAGATGTAGTCTATTATATCACTAATTAACAATATAAACTCTAGAACAAAATTCTATCACTTACTAAATGTGGTTAATCAGCTTGTTATAATATTTTTCCATGTTTCAACTTCCTCATGTATTAAAGAAAGATAACAATTGTATCTTCCTCATAAGATTATTACAAGCTTAACTAAGCATTGATCCTATTAGGTGTTCAGTTTCTGTGAATTGTTACAATTAGTATTAGTTTTAGCATATGTTCTTTTATTTATTTTTATTGTTGACACTATTACAGAAGTCCCCATCTCCCCCTCCCAAGCATATGTTGTTAGCTCCAACTTTAAAATATGAATAGAAAATTCTAACCATAAAGGTACCTAAAAATTAGACATAAACAAGTCTGTTTTTTCCTCTTGCATTCACATATAGGTAGTTTCACTTTTTTTTTTAATTTGAACTCTTTGAATGTAAATGCATTTCTCTTTAAAATTTAAGACTCTTTTTTACTAATTACTGTAAAGAATTGTCTCTACTTGCTATTTTCATTTCCTTCTTTTTCTTTTCACTCAGGCTAATTGAGTCTGGCTTCTTCCCAACCTCTGACTTCCAAAGACGCAATACACTGCAGTTGATTATCTAAGGCTAATTTCTAAATCCAACTGACTTCCTTCTCCTTAACTTTATTTTCTTTGTTACATTTTACACCATTTTACATTTAACTTTTAAAACTCTCTAGAGGAAAGAGATCATCACCAGTTAGAGGTTAAGGGCTGCAGTTAACTCAATAAACCAGCTAAAAGGAATGTGATCTGCATTATACTATAATACAACACTGAAGTCCTTTGGCAGATTTCCCAGAAAAACAAACAAACAAAAAACATGTGTTCACAAGACAGTCAACATTTTGACTTATTTCACTAAGAAATATTATAACAGTATTTCTCTTCCTATCACCAATATATTCTCAATTCCAATACTCGTGCAAAGTACAAAAGTGGTATCCCAGATAAATATTCTCTCCAGTGATAGATCTTTTTTCTTTAAATGCTTATTATTTACTTTACATAAAAAATAGAGCTTTCAAACTAATATAATTAATATCTCAATTCTCTTTTGTATTTTAGAACTTGCAATGCTATTTTCTACTTCTCTAAGTCCTGTTGTATTTGTACCTTATCTCTAGGCTTTATGTGATTGTCAGAATAGAATTTGTCTTCCCTTTACTACTCTATTAGTTTCTATTTTTATTTCCCCCTTTCCCTGCAGTTGATCAATACAATGTTAGGCTGTATACTCTAAAACAACTTATCTTCTTTCTTTCAGAAATTGCCACTAAAAGATGTATGAGGGTACAAGGTTAGCCAAACAACATCCTCCTGCTGTCCTCCTCATCGAAAAACATTTTACTCATTACCATCACGGTCTTTCTCCCATGGGAGACAAAGCACAATAATACAGACTCAAACACGTATGTTCACACAAAGAACTTGTTTCAATTGCTTGAACTCAAATCACTCTAGAATTTAAAGTAAAGTAGGTCTTCTTCATAATGGAACATTAAAATCTTCAATTATTTTTGTGTGTTTCATGTCACAAATATAGTCCTTATTTCTATATATTTTTAGCTTACATAAAACAAATGGGCAAGTAAAAATATCCTGTTTCAGAACTGAAATAAGTGATGCTAGATAAATCTACCAAGCTCATGTTACTAGTTTAATATTTAGTAAGCAAAATATTATTTCAGTGATAATTATGATCTTTCATTGATAAATTCTGGCATTTTCTCTTATAAATACTACTTTCATTCTACAAGTTTTAACTTTGAGTACATAGCACTTTATTTTAGAAATATTTAAAAACATCAATAACAAAAACTATATATTTTCTATTCATTCTGTAAACAAATTCTGCACCAAGAGAAGAAATTTATTCAAAAAAGAACTGTAAAGTCCATAAAATTGCATAACTTATGAGTCATTGTTTTCTAGTATAAACTAATTTTAAATTTAATACACACCTTACATATTCTTATTTTGTCACTATATTGAGACACTTCTCAAATTGTATGTATATAAGACCATTTACATATTTTTGCTTTAAATGAAAATGAGTGCTAATTGATTCGAGTCATTTAAAGGTGAAGTTTAAGGTGCTTCTTCAAGTTCTGATCTTCCCTCATTGAAGAAAAACAAAACATCTACCAAAAGTATGAGGATTGTGTCAAACTGGAAGTATGGAAGAGTATATAAAAGTATTTGCACATTATATACTTAAAAAATAGAGTCTACAACTTAAAATGCGTAACAAAATTTTAAATAATGCAACACCGCATATTAAGAATATGGAACTTTCATGTTTTTCATTCATGTAATAAGTATATAACAAGTTCCCACTTGAGCCCAGAATAGGTGAATTATTAATAGATTAAGTTCTTAGGGGAGCTGGGAATTCGGATGAGAACTGAGAATATTTAGCAGCAGGTAATTGAGCCTTGAATGGAAAGTTAACTAAAGCAAGGCCGATATTCACAATGTGTCTACTAGAAAATATCAAGCGTAGATAGCTCTTCTCACCTGATATTAATCAAATGAGTAAAGGGTCTCTTGGCTTCAGAAGGTGGAGGCCGGGTAGGTGGAAGCTGACCTCACTCACTTGTGCCCCTAGAATAGATTTTCAGCTGATCTTCTGACAAGTGACCTGAACAATCAATAGAATCTCAGCTAATATGAATTTTTGAAAACAAGGAGTACAGAGGATGCTTTGCATTGTCCTGTGCTATCACTTTTATAACTTGAGGGGAAAATACCCTGTGTGAGGTACCTGCTGATGAGGAGAGATCAGTCAGAAAACACAGCTTAGTGGTTGCCTCCCTTCCTGGAGCAGGGCCTTGGTGCTTTTGGGGAGGTGCTTTCACAGAGCACATAGAGAACTGGCTCAAGACTCAGGGCTGCAGTGAGAGAGCCACAAAGAGACTTATAAAGAAGAGCTGAGGCAAGACTCCAGACTCAAGAGGGACCCTGTGCTCACATGCACTTCTATGCGCGCACAGTAGCTCTGCTAAAAAAGAACTCAGAGTAATAGAGTCACACTGGAGGAACTGTGGGACCTTATCCAGAATGGCAGGTATACAGGGGACTTCAGAATGGAGAGTTCAGGTCTGAGGCTCCTACAAGAGCAGCAGACTGAGGACTTGGAGTCCAGGAGCTGAGTGACTGAGATTTGTTGAAGCCGGGCAGGTTCCCTCACAGGCAGGGGTGCCCAATCCCCACATGTGGGATTGCAGGGTCTGCAGATCAATTAGGCCAGCCTCAGGAACTTCCTGCTTAGCATATATCTTCAGGGGAAAGAAAGAGAGGCTCTGAAAGGGCCCTCTCTGAACTTATTTCACATACTATGAGCTATACTGCTTCCTCAGGCCCTAATGCACTGAAACCAGTAAAGCAGAGAAATTAGAGACAGTAGCAACAAGGGATGTTCAGGGCCCCATACTGTCTTGGCTCTTAGAGATGCCACCAGCGCCAAGCAGGAAGAGCTGCCCTTTTTACACAGATTGGGCCCTCACAGAAGATGGACAGTTAATTCACCAGAAAGTATACATTATTGGAAATAATCTGGGACACACCAAGGCATGTGGCGAGGGGGCAGGGAAACACTCTTACCATCTGCCATAAAGACTGAATAGCACCCCCGGAGTGTGACCCAAGGATTGCACCCTCCCAATCGCACCAGAGGTCCCCTTCTGGAAGCAGGTGGAGGTGGTACTGGCAGTGCTCTTGGCCTTGTGCTGATAGAAAGCCAGCAGGGCAGAACAGTGGGGACCAGCCACACCTGAGGGAGACAGCCAAAAATTGTGGATTGCTTGTAGTCTTGAACAGGCTGGCTAGGGCTGGAAGAGGATACTCTCTGACATTGCCAGGGACAGATCCTGAAAAAAAAGACAGTGGATAACACTAGACTCTGATGAGACAAATTCCACCGTGGTCTTCTTTATTATTTGTGTTATTTTTTCTCCTGCATAGCTCTTTAACTGTTTTACTTTTTCTTCAAATTTGTTCTGAGTATTTCACTATTTATTTTAGTTTATTTCAATCTCATATTTTATACCTCCATTCTCTTACTCCAGTTTGCCCTCTTCCTTCCATTTCTTCTTTTTGTTTTAAATTACATCTTGTTTCTATTCTGCACTCTTACTATTTCTTCTCCCTACAGTTTCTCCAAAACATTTTTCCTGTCCTTAGTCATATCGTATTCTTTTTCCTGTTCTTATAATATCCTTATTCTTTCTCTACTTTTATTAATCTTTGTTCATTGACTGTTAATATGGTGGTTGCTTTTTCATTTCTTCCATTTTATTTCTAGATGTTCACCATTTTTGTATTTCAAATCTCAAATTTTACTCTTTCCTTCCATAACTCCATTTTGCCTTCCTCCTAACCTTTCTTTTTTTCATTTAAAATTTTACTTTTCCCCTCCCTTAGCCTGGTATTCATTCCTCACTCTTATTATTTCTTCTCCCTCTATCTTCTCAAAATCCTTTTTCTCTCTATTACTAATATCATATTTCTTTTTCCTTTCTTATAAGTCTTAATATCTTTCCATCTTTATTAATATTTGCTCATTTTTCCTTGATAGTGTGGTTGTGGATGGGGGTTATTTTTGCACATGTGGGCTTCATTTCCTGGGTTGTTTTGTTTGGTAGCACCTGTACAATAGGATAAAGACTTGGTGGGTGGTGTGACTCTGAGTCAGCCAGCTGGAGAGAAGAGCCCACCAAAGAATGACCCAACAACAACCAAAACCCAACTATAACAAGAGAACCCACATAAATGGCATAAAGGGCATCCCAACGACAGCCAGCTCAGAAGATCAAGGAGACTGTACTACTGAGTCCCACAGGTACCCTACAACAGAAGGCCACCCCACAAAGACAGGGAGTCAAAGCAGATCCATTTAATATGCAGAAACACATAAGAAGAGTCACCTAAAATGGGGAGACAAAGACACAACACCCAAATGAAAGGAAAGGAGAAATACCCAGAAAAAGGTCTAAATGAAATTGAAGCAAGCAATTTATCAGACGTAGAGTTCAAGATAATAGTTATAAGGACATTGAAGGAGCTCAGTGAGGACTACAAGGAACTCTATGAAAGCTATAGGGAACTTAATGGTAACTACATTAGCATTAAAGAGGACACACAGACTATGAAATAAGAGCCGGAAGGAAATGGAGAATACACCAGAAGGAATTAAATGCAAGCTAGATGAAGCAAAGTATCAAATCAGTGAGTTGGAGAACAAGGTAGAGAAAAACACCAAGACGGAGAAACAAAATGAAAAAAGACACAGAAAGATTGAAGATAGTTTAAGGGAACTGTGGGGCAACATGAAATATAATAAAATTCATATTATAGGGATACCAGAAGGTGAAGAGGAATAAGGAAGAGAAAACCTATTTGAAAAAACTATGAGAAAAACTTCCTTAACATGGTGAGGAATAAGTTTTGCAAGTCCAGGAAGCACAGAGGTTCCCGATTAAGATGAACCCAAAGAGGCACACTCCGAGACACATCATAAATAAATTGGTAAAATTTAAAGAAAAATAGAGAATCTTAAAGGCAGCAAGAAAGAAATATATAAGGGAGCTCTGATAAGGCTATCAGCTGATTTCTCAACAGAAGCACCACAAGCCAGAAGAGAATAGCATGGAATATTCCAAGTAATGACAAGCAAAGGCCTGCAACCAAGACTACTCGACCCAATAAGGCAATCAGGTAAAATGGAAGGTGAAATAAGGAGCTTCCCAAACAAACAAACAAACAAAAAAAAAAGACTAAAATAGCACATCTCCACCAAAGCAGCACTGCAAGAGATAGGAACTGATTTAGGAAGATGAATAAAAACAGAGAGCAAGAGGAATATAGGTACAAAGGGAAGAAATGATAATGATTATGTACATATCAATAATTACCTTACATGCAAATGGATTAAATGCTTCAATCAAAAGACATAGGGTAGTTAAATGGATGAGAAAACAAGACCAGTATATGTGCTATCTACGAGAGACCAAGCTCAGAACATAAGATCTATATACAGGCTGAAAATAAAGAAATCAAAAATATATTCCAAGCAAAGAGACATGAAAAAAAATGAAAAGCTGTTGTAACAATGCTTATATCAGACAAAATAGACTTCCAAACAAAGGCCATAACAAGAGACAAAGAAGGTATCTACATGCTATTTAAGGGAGTAGTCCAACAAGAGGATGTAACCCTTTAAAACACATATTCAGCCAACATAAGAGCACCTAAATATGTAAGGAAAATCTCAGAGGAATTCAAGAAAGACATAGAGAGCAACAAAGTCATTGTAGGAGATTTCAACACTGCACTATCAACAATGGATTGATCTTCCAAACAAAGAATCAATAAGGATATGGTGGCATTGAACAACACTCTAGATCAAATGGATTTAATCGATATATACAAAAACTTTCACCCCAAAGAAGCAAAATACACATTCTTTTCAATTGCACATGGAACATTTTCAAAGATAGCCCATCTGGTAGGACACAAAACAAGCCTCAGAAACTCAAGAAAATTGAAATCATATTGATCACCTTCTCAGATCACAATGGTTTGAAACTAGAAACCAGTCTCAGTAAATATAAACACACTAAAATACGTGGAGACTGAATGACACGATATTAAATGATGAGTTAACAATGACATCAAAGAAGAAATCAAAAAGTATCTAGGAACAAATGAAAATGAGCAAACAGAGGTGCAAAACTTATGGGACACAGAGAAGGCAGTACTGAGAAGGAAGCTCATAGCAATACAGACATACATAAAGAAATAGAAGTATCTCAAGTAAACAACCTAACCCTCCACGTTCAAGAACTAGAGGAACAACAACAAACAAAGCCCAGAGGAAGTAGAAGGAAAGAAATAAAGCAGAATTAAATGACATAGAGATTAAAAAAAAATTAAAGGATCAATTAATCCAGGATCTGGTTCTTTAAATAGATAAATAAAATTGACAAACTTTTAACCAGTCTCATCAAGAAAAAAAGTGAGCTGACTCAAATAAATAGAGTCAGAAATGAAAGAGAAGTTACAACTAATACTAAAGAAATGCAAATGATTGTAGAAAATGTCTATTAACAACTATATGCCAAGAAAGTGAACCAATTTGGCAAAAATGGACAAATTTCTAGAAATATACAACTATCCAAAACTAAATCATGAAGAAGTAGAAATCCTAAATAGACCAATAATGACTCCTGAAGTTGAAGGATTAATCAAAAAACTCCTGGCACACAAAAGATCTGGACAGGATGGCTTCACAGGCCAATTTACCAAATGTTTAAAGAAGAACTAACTCCTATCATTCTTAAACTATTCCAAAAAATTCAAGAAGAAAGACTCCCAAACTCTTTTCATGAGGCCGGTATTATCCTACTTCCAAAACCAGGTAAAGACACAACAAAGAAAGAAAACTACAGGCCAAACATCTCTAATGAATACAGATACTAAAATCCTCAACAAAATATTGGCAATCTGGATCCAGCAATACATTAAAAAGATTATGCACCATGATTAAGTGGGACTTGTCACAGGGATGAAAGGATAGTATCAGTAAATTAGTAAATCAATAAACATAATACGCCACATAAATAAAATAAAGGACAAAAGAACATGTTCATATCAATAGACGCTGAAAAAACATTTGATAAAATCCTGCACCCATTTGTGATAAAAACACTCATCAAAGCGGGAATAGAGGGAGCATACATCAGTATAATAAAGGCCATATGCAAGAAACCTATAACTAACATCATATTCAACAGGCAAAAAGTTAAAGCTCTCCCTTAAGATCAGAGACAAGACAAGGTAGTCCACTTTCATCACTCTTACCAACATAGTACTGGAAGCTCTAGACACAGCAATCAGACAAGAAAAAGAATAAAAAAGGCATCCAAATTGGAAAGGAGCAAGTAAAACTGTCATTATTTGCAGATGACATTATAGTGTACATAGAAACCCTGTTGTCTCCATCAAAAAACTACTCAATAAGTGAATTTGGCAAAGTAGCCGGACACAAAATCAATATTCAGAAATTGAGGGCAGCTTTGTACATGGGACATGAACAGCAGTGTGGGGAATGATGACGGGAGGTGGGGCTGGGCTTGGTGGAGGACAGCAAAAGGGGATAAATGTGACAACTGTAATAGAGTGACAATTAAAAAATAAATAAATAAAATGAGAGTTGTGTGTTTGATGGGTTACCAGAAAATACACCCTAAAAGAAGAAAAAAGGGAATACATTTTCATAATTCAGGAGAAAACAAAAACTTTGAAAATAATTTTAGTAGAAATATGATATAGTTTTAGAAAACAAATTGACTTCAATACACTACTTCTAAGACACTTGAAGGAAAAATCCATTAGGGAAAAGACACATGAAAAGCAAACCCAAACTAAACCAAAAAGAAGCAGGAATATATAAGAAACGGGGTGCTATATGAATGAATTTCAAGGGAAAAATTCCAACAGTAGATTGAAATCAATTTTGGAGTAAGAAGAAAGTTATATGAAATGAAGAGAGAAATTTTTTCTTAAAGAAAGAAGCAAAGAAGGATAAAAATGAAACTATGAGAGAAATTTCTTAAGGAAATGTTATTTTATGTATGTAAATCTGCATTTCATTGTGATACTTTCTGAATTTAAAAAATAGTACTTTTAGCAAATATTCAGACAATGAAAGACTACAGGTATCAGGTCCTTCTTATCTAGAAATTATAATCACAACAAAAAGAGGTGAAGAAATTGCTCACATAATAAATTCCCCAGACAAAATATTTTACTGACCTCACTGATTTTCAGAAAATGAATTATGTTTTTACTTATTGTACTTGATCACTTTCAAAGAGTTATAGTAATAAAAAATAATAAAATTAGTCATAAAAAAGGAAGAAGAATAAAGCATTCTAGATCCTGCTCTTTTATTACGTTGGAAAGTTTTCTTGGGAAATTTATTGAATATTGCTAAATTATATCCTGACTTTGGCGTAGCACATTATGAGAACTGAGGATCATATAAAATATATAATAATTTGGTTACACCAAAATTATATATATATATATATATATATATATATGTATATATAAGTTTTTGAGTGTAGTGAGTGCTTTCAAGATTTTTCTTAGTAACTTTTAAATATGCAATAAAATATTATTAACAATAATATAATCACCATGCTCTATATTACATCCCATGCTTATTTATTTTATATTCACATGTATAGTGTACATATGCTTATGAACCTGAAGGAAATACTAAATTATAACATGGGTGTTACTTTTTCTATAGTTCCAGAAGCCGAAAACTTTCTAAAATGTTAGTAAAAATATTTTTTAATTGTCAAATTTTACTCCCATCTTCTTTCCTCCATGAACTGACTTTCGAATAAACTATACCTACAATTGCACACATACCAATTTTATTCTATTTTATGATATCTCTCATAAATTTCAGTAAATTCCTTAGTCTGAAATAAAAATATCTCAACTAAAGCCTTGTGGCATTTGCCATTTCTATTTTATGTGTAAATTTTTAAAACTCCCATATTCGACTAACCATGCTATCTTAACTAAAATTTTAAAAATGGAAAATTTTATATATATATTAATAATTATGCTATTACAGTTGTCCCAGTTTTTCTCCTTTTGTCCCCCTCCACCTGGTACTCCCATTCCCTCTGGCAATACCTCCCCTTAGTTCATGCCCATGGGTCATGAATATAAGTTCTTAATTACCCCATTTCCTGTACTGTTCTTAACATCCCCATGTTTATTCAGAACCCCCCAATTTATACTTCTTAATCCTTGCACCTATTCCTCTTATCTCCCCCTCCTCCCTTCCAATTGGTAACCACCCAAATGATCTCCATGTCTGTGATTCTGTTTCTGTTCTGCTTGTTTGGTCGGTTTGTTTTTTCGATTCAGTTGTTGATTGTTGTGAATTTATTGCCATTTTAATATTCATAGTTTTGATCTTCTTTTCCTCGAATAAGTCCCTTTACCATTTTATATAATAATGGCTTGATGATGATGGACTCTTTTAGCATTACCTGGTGTGGGAAGCACTTTATCTGCCCTTCCATTCTACATGTTAGCTTTGCTGGATAGAGTAATATAGGTTGTAAGCCCTTGCTTTTCATCACTTTGAATATTTCTTGGCAGTCTCTTCCAGCCTGCAAAGTTTCTTTTGAGAAATAAGCTGACAGTCTTATGGGAACTCCTTTGTAGGTAACTATCTGCTTTTCTCTTACAACTTTTACAATTCTTTCTTTATCTTTAACCTTTAGCATTTTATTTATGATGTGTCTTGGTGTCGTCTTCTTTGTTTCCATCTTGTTTGGATGGGCACTGGCCTTGTATGTCTATTTCCTTCACCAAATTAGGAAAGTGTTCTTTCATTATCTTTTCAAATAAGTTTTCAATGTTTTGCTCTTTCTCTTCTCCTTTTGTCACCCCTATGAGTCAAATGTTGGTACATTTGAAGTTGTCCTGGAGGGTCTTTAGCCTATCCTTGTTTTTTTTTTTTTTTAATCTTTTTTTTTTCCTTGTTCTAATTGAATGTTTTTCTTCTTCCTTATGTTCCAAATCATTGATTTGATTCTTGGCTTCATCCACCCTACTGTTTGTTCCCTGTAAATTTTTATTTATTTTACTTAGTGTAAACTTCATTTTTTCCTGGGTCCTTTTTTATGTTATCAAAATACCCAGTGAGTTCCCTGAGCATCTTGTTAACCTGTGTTTTGAACTCTGCATCTGATAGATTGTTTAACTTCATTTTCTTTAGTTCTTTTCCTGGAGTTTTGTTTTGTTCTTTCATTTGGGCCATGTATCTTAGTCTCCTCTTTTTGGCAGCCTTCCTGTGTTTGTTTCTATATATTAGATAGAGCTGTTTTAACTTCCTTTATTAGTAGCATGGCCTATTGTAGAAAAGTGCACCATTAAGTTGGTTGGGGTAGAACCTTAGGTAATCACCTGGGCAGGACAACCCTTATGAATCAGGTAGATGGAGTCTCAAGTATGGTACCACTGCCCCATGGTTCAATGTGGAGGAAGTCTCAGAAAAGGGACTATGGGTGCTGCCTGGCCTTTAGAGTTCTTTCCAAGAGGAAGCTGTCTCCTGTCACTTGCCCTGATGCCAGACACTTCAGAGTCTCCCCTTGTGCCACTAGTGCCCTCTAGCTGTTGCCCTGGTGCTGAAGCTCAGAGGTAGTGAGTCTTCATAAGTCCTAAGCCTATTTCAGGTCCTTTAAGAGGAGACACCTGAGAATCCCACATTTTCTTGCTCTGTTCCAATTCCCACTGGTTTTTATAGCCAGAAGTTATGGGGACTTATCTTCCTGGCACTGGACCCCTGGGCTTCGTGATCTGGTGTGGTGCTGCGAACCCTCACTCCTGAGATATCTCTCCTGATTTTTATTTATCACAAATAGATATGGGACTGCTCATTCCACGTCTCCACATGTCCACATATCCACCACTCCTATCTGTCTGGATGAATGTGTCTTATTTAATTTCTTGGTTGTCGGACTTCCATACAGCTTGATTTTCTGATGATTCTGAATGATAGTTGTTTTGTATTGAAGTTGTGATTTTTGCATTGGTTGTGTGAGGAGGTGAGCTATATTTACCTATGCCTCCATCTTGGAATTTTTTAAATTAAAATAAATACATAATGAGTAGATATGATAAATAAAGGTAACTGGAAGTCCCTGTGAAACTACTTTCTAGTATATTACCTCAAGTATTTTATAAGATATATGCAAAGCCATCATCATTAAAAATTTTTAAAATTCTGTGGAAAAATCTTAAGAATACCAAAATTAGGAAAGAGATTATACCGTATTTGGCACACCGTGTAAAGGGAAAACATTACCTCAAGAGCTTCTTAAAATTACAAATCCTTCAGACTCTGTGGAGACCTACAGAATGAAAACTCTAAGAGATAGGCCTTGAAAAAAATATTATATATATATAATATATATATTATATATATATATATAATGTCAATCATGGTGGTTCTTTTCCAAGGAATTAGCATTCAAAATTAATATTGGATTTCTACATGAAGAGTTGTAGAACAATGGCATGAGGTATAGCTCTTAGGGTTGCTGTATATTTTAAATAATATGAAACACGTACTTTATAAACATAAGCTAAAATTAAGAAAAACTCACTAACAAAATACAATTTATAACAAGAGCGTATCGTTTCTTCTTACCAGTTAGTTGTTTTTAAAACAGTAGTATGCCAAAAGTTATGTCCTAAGATTTTGTTCTAGAAATATTTTAATAAGAAAAAAATAAAAAAAATATTATAAGGTTTTTTAATTGGATTCATATAATTATAATGTTATATGTTATTAAAATATTATGTAGTCATTAAAGTGATATATTGTAGAAACTTAGTAATTGGAGTCACAATGCAAAATTAAAAGTAGGTTACAGAAGAGAATATATCATGGTCATATTTTTAAAACTCAAGGAAAATTATTTTATTAAATGTCTAGGAGAAAAGAACCTGTAAGTTCAATGGTAATTTTCTGTTACTGCTGAGTTTCATTTTTCATTTTATTAATTTAAATAAGCATGTTCCTCATGTTGTATGTGTGAATGCATGTGTGCGTATTAACTGCATAAATGAGGCAATGCTGTTAATGGCAAATAATTGCACTCAGTCCCTCTTTACAGCAATTGAAATCACTTCAATATATTATTAAATTAGATATTTATATAATGCTGAGTCTTAATGTTATTATTAAACAGAAAGATCAGAAGATCAATCCAGGCATGCAAAGTGACTTTGCCAAATTTACAAAGCTAGTGAAAAAAGATTCTAAGAAGGATTCTATGAGAAAATAGATTCTAAGTTATATAAAAGCGGCTGGAGAAGATGGCAGAGGAATAAGTGGAAGATACACTAATCTCCTCCCAATACCAACCAAATTACAACTAAATTATAGAAAAATCATCCTGAATAATCAACTGAACACTAGCTAGAGTAAAGTCTTATATCCACGGAGAGAAAGAAGAAACCACTTCATGAGAGAGAGACTGGTAGGTGATGCAGATTCCAGCCCTCAGGGTCTGTATGTTGTGGCTGCGACCAACAAATTCGCATGGACTACAGAAGTCCTGTGGAGAAAAAGTGATGGCATGGCCGCCCTCTAAGTTAGAGAGGACACTGATCCCGGCCTGGACAGGCTTTTATTGCTATTTTGGGTACATTACATGGAGGATGGTTCTCATTTACTATGCACAGGTTCACTGTAAGTTACCTTTCTACAGGTAACAGATACCTGTTACCTTTTACAGATAACAAAGGAAAGAATGTTTCTAATTATTTCCAAGAGAAGGATGTTGCAGATCAAGGGGAAAAGCGGTTGAACTGGTTGTACTCCAT
This sequence comes from Micronycteris hirsuta, assembly GCA_004026765.1. Lineage (NCBI taxonomy): Eukaryota > Metazoa > Chordata > Mammalia > Chiroptera > Phyllostomidae > Micronycteris > Micronycteris hirsuta. Next base: position 4,645 of record PVJI01008312.1, on the reverse strand, counting down.
ACTTGGGAAGATTAGCACAGATTTTATGAAGTTACTTTAGAGATATGCAGTAAACATGTGTTGCCGCAATTCAGGATGAGGGAGTTTTAGCAAAAGCAAGGTTCATAGCAGCCTAGGTACAATGCAGACCTGATTCCCCACGGGAAAACCTATCCGTGGGCATGGGTCCTATGTGCCAACCTCGCTCCCCATGGGTTTTCAGAATCAGGGCCTGGGTTACATTCCCCATGCCACACAGAACAGTTCCCTATAGGTAGGAAGTGCAGCAGAGGTGCAAGAGAGCTGGCTGGGCTCCATTGGGCAGCAACTAAGTCCTGGAGGGATATTTCAGCAGCCAGGGGATTCCTACTGAGAAATGTGGGGTCTAAACTCCAAACTGGGCTCCTTACCTATAGCACCAGAATTAGGAATTGAACCCAAATAACATGCAGCTGTGAAAAGCAGCAGGGTTCCTTTCTACCTGGAAGAGACAGCTGAAGATGCAGAGATACTCTTAAAGGGCCAATGCACAAAATTCCATTTGCAACCACTTACCAGAAGGAGGATAAAGTAGACTAGAGATGTATGAGGAGAGTCTGGAACTTGTGGCTCTGGGGAGAGAAGTGAAGGAATAGCCACCAGGAGCCATGTCCTGAGTATTTCACCATACTCCAGAGGCCATCTTTCTCAGGCAGAACACTACTCTCTGAATGGCATCAGCCTAAGGACAAGTAATAGCCTGCCCACAGGAATTACTCTGCCCTACCCTGTGGATCTTAAGCCAAGCTGCTGAGCACAGCTTGGGGCTATATCAGTGGTTAGTTTAAAAACTAAGGTGGACCTCTTGGTCATCTGAGACTTTAGCTGACGTTCCCCCAGGCTCTGTGCTGGTAAAAGCCGGCCTTCGTGCACTGCCTGGTTCTTTCCACACACAAACAGGCCCAGCAGAGGGAGCCACAAGCTGTGGGTCACTGATAACTCCAAACAGGTTTCCCAGGGCCAGTCACAGGCAGGGTTTGACATAGAAGGTTTGATTCTAAGCAGGGCTTGCTCTTAGAAGAAGGGGGAACAAAAGAAAGAAAAATAGAAGAGAATAGTTTAACAATAAAATGGCACTAAATACGTATTTACCAATAATCACCTTAAATGTAAATGGCTTAAATGCTCTGACCAAAAAACTTAGGGTAGCTGAATGGATAAGAAAACAAGACCCGTATTTATGCTGCCTCCAAGAGACCTACCTCATGTCAAAAGGTATAAACAGACTAAAAGTAAAGGGATGGATAAAGGTATCAAATGCAATGGAAAGGGAAAAAAGCTGAGGTAGCAGTACTTATATCCAACAAAATAGACATTATAAATAAGGCTATAGTAAGAGACAAAGAAGGACACTACATAATTATAAAGGAAACAATCCAACAAGAATATATAACCTTAATAAACATTTACATGCCCAACATAGGAGCAGCTAAACATGTAAAGCAAATCTTGATAGATGTAAAGGGAGAGACTGACAGACATATAGTCGTAGTAGGGTATTTTAACACCCCATATAAATGACACATTAGACCAAATGGATTTAATTGGTATCTTCAGGGTATTTCCACCCAAAGCAGCAGAATATATATTTATACACACACACACACACACACACACACACACACACACACATATATATAGATATATATATAGATATACACACTTTTCAAGTGCACATGGAATGTTTTCTAGGATAGACCACATGTAAGAACTCAAAATAAGTCTCAATAAATTTAAGAAGATTAAAATCATATCAAGCATCCTCTCTGACCACAATGTTATGAAACTAAAAATCAATCACAAGAACACTGAAAAACACACAAAGACATGAAAGCTAAATAACATGTTACTAAACAATGAATGGATCAATACCAACATCAAGTAAGAAATCAATATACCTTGAAACAAATGAAAATGAGAACACCAAAATCCAATCAAAAATCTGTGGGACACAGTGAAAGCAATCCTAATGGTAAATTTATAGTACTATAGGCCTATTGCAAAAAACAAAACAAACAAAAAACAAACAAACAAACAAACAAAAAAAAAAACATTAGGCAAAAGCCCAAATAATAAATTTAAATCACACTTCAAGGATCTTGAAAAAGAACTACAAACAAAATCTAATGTGAGTAGAAGAAAAGATCAGAGCAGAAATAGACAAAATAGAGTCTAAAAAATGAAACAAAATATCAATGAATCCAAGAGCTGGTTCTTTGAAAAGATAAAAAGATGGACAAACATTTAACCAGACTCATCAAGAAAAAAGGAGAGAGGACCCAAATAACTAAATCAGAAATGAAAGAGGAGAAAGAACAACTGATAACAAGTAAATACAAAGGGTTGTAAACAAATATTATGAACAGCCATATGCCAACAAACTGGGTGGCCTGGATGAAATGGATAAATTCCCAGAATCATACAATCTTCCAAAATCAAATCAGGAAGAATCAGAGAATCTGAATAGACAGATTAGACCTAGTGAAGATGAAGCAGTAATAAAAAAAAAATTCATAGAATTAGATTAAATATTTCAAAAATTTATTTGGAACAAAGAAGACCCCACATAGCAATAGCACTCCTGAGAGGAAAAATAAAGTTAGAGGAATCATGCTACCTAATATCAAACTATACTATAAGCCATAGTAATAAATGGCATGGTACTGGCATAAAAACAGACACATAGGACCAGTATGGAGATAAGCACCATAGGACCAGAACAGACACAATGGACCAGAATAGAGAGCCAAAAAAGAACCCACACTTTTATAGTCAATTAGTATTCAACAGAGGAAGGAATCATATACAATGGGCTAAAGATAATTTATTAAATAAATGGTGTTGGGAAAACTGGAAAGTTATATGCAGAAAAATGAAACTAGACCACCTTCTTATATCATACTGGAATAAATACGAAATGGATTAAAGACTTAAATGTTAGACTCAAAATCATAAAAATCATAGAAGCAAACATAGGCAGCAAAATCTCAGACACTGCTTGTAGCAATATTGTATAAGATATGTCTCCCCAGGCAGGGGAAACCAAAAATAAATAAATAAATAAACAAATGGGACTATGACAAACTAAAAAGTTTTTGCACAGCAAAAGAAAACATCAACAAAATAAAGACAACCCACAGAGTGGGAGAACATATTCACTGACACATGTAATACAAGTTTAATATCCAAAATTTATAAAGAATTTACAAAACTCAACACCAAAAAAACCAAACAACCCAATTAAAATAAGGACAAGTATCTGAATAGACAATTCTTCAAAGAGGACATGTAGAGGGCCAATGGGCATATGAAAAGATGTTCAGTGTCACTAGTCATCAGAGAAATGCAAATTAAAACTACAATGAGATATCATCTTACACCTGTCAGAATGGCCATCATCAATACATCAACAAACAACAAGTGCCGTGGATGATGTGAAGAAAGGGAACCCCTTTTGCACACTTGGTGGGAATGCAGATTGATGCAGTCACTGTGGAAAGCAGTATGGAGATAAGCACCAAAATTAAAAATGTTCCTTTTGACTCAGCAATCCCACTTCTGGCAATATATGCAAAGGAACCCAAAACACTAATTTGAAAGAATATAAGCACCTCTATGTTCATTGCAGCATTATTTACAATCACCAAGATATGGAAGCAGCCCAATTGTCCATCAGTAGGTAAGTGGATAAAACAACTATGGGGCATTTACAGAATTCTTTTCTACTTGGCCCTAGAAAAGAATAAACTTTTACCCTTTGCAACAGCATTGATAGACCTGGAGAACATAATGCTAAATGAAATAAGTCCATCAGAGTAAAACAAATATCATATGATTTCATTCATATGTGGAATCTAACAAGCAAAATAGATAGATGTCGTGGGGATTTCGTCCCAGCCGAAACCCGTGGGTGACCATAACCCGGTGCGTGAAAGAATCTCACACTGAGACACGTGGGGAGAAGGAGTCTGGGGCCATGGGACCAATTCCTATATCTCAGGAAAAGGGCCATGGGCGTGGCTTAGCTGGATTTTTATTAGGAAGCTCAGGACACAGCAAAATGGGAATGGCTATTCATTAACTATGCAAGGGGTTCCGGGCAACCATTAGCATAATCCCTTGGCTCCGGGGGGAAGGGTCCTAGCAAGTTAACAAGTCTTAAAAAGTAAGTTAATCCAATTTCCCTTCAAGGAATTCTTTTTTCCATGAGCATGATTTTTACACTGGCCCACACGGGAGTGTTCATTTCCACGGAGCCAGGCTCGAGATGTGGAAATTCCTGAGGATTACATTTTTATCATGCAGATGAAAAGAATTCCTGTCACAGATAGAATCACAGAAAGTAGGATGGCAGCTAAAGGAAGGAGAGGAAAAGTAAGGTATGGAGAGATCGAGCAAAAAGGAAAAAAGACTCATGGACATGGTCAATAGAGAGGTGATTGCTGGGGGAAAAGAGGTATAAGGTGACCAAAGGGTAATGGAAAAATACAACAAAAATAAGTTAAAAACATAAAACAATGAATTACAATTTTAGTTTATATTTTCAATTTTACCTTACTGCTTATATAATTTTTTTAGTACGTGGGTGTGCAAAATAGTTTGTAGTTGTTCATGTGGAAAAATACGT
>PVJI01008311.1:0-71958 GCA_004026765.1 Micronycteris hirsuta | reverse complement strand
AACAAATGAGGAGAGATCTGCAGGGAACCAATAGGGATAAGAAGGAAACTGGGACTCAAATCAACAGAGTGGACCAGCAGAAAGAAAAAAAACATCCAACCAGAAAAGAATGAAGAAACAAGAATTCAAAAAACAGAGGAGGGGCTCAGAAACCTCCAGGACATCTGTAAACGGCCCAACATATGGATCATAGGGCTGCCAGAAGGAGAGGAAGAAGACCAAGGGATTGAAAACTTATTTGAACACATAATGATGGAGAATTTCCCAAAGCTGGCGAAGGAAATAGACTTTTGGGAAGTCCAGGAGGCTCAGAGAGCCCCAAAGAAGAACACACCAAGACACATCATAATTACATTACCCAAGATCAAAAATAAGGAAAGGATCCTAGAAGCAGCAAGAGAAAAGGAGACGGTTACCTACAAAGGAATGTCCATAAGACTGTCAGCTGATTTCTCAAAAGAGACCTTACAGGCAAGAAGGGGCTGGAGAGAAGTATTCCAGGTCATGAAAGGCAAGGACCTACATCCAAGAATACTCTATCCAGCAAAGTTTTCATTTAGAATGGAAGGGCAGATAAAGTGCTTCTCAGATAAGGTCAAGTTCAAGAAGTTCATCACCACCCAGCCTTTACTGTATGAAATGTTAAAGGGAGTTATATAAAGTATGGAGGAATATCAACAGGGGAGTGGTAGGGGGAGAGGGTGGGAATGGGGCACAGAACAAGTAGCATAAATGGGAGGTAGACAACAGACAGGGGGAGATTAAGAATAGTATAGGAAGTGCAGAAGCAGAAGGACTTATGTGTATGACTTATGGACAAAACTAAAGGGTGGGGGAAGGGGGGAAGGGGGTGGGGTGCAAGAAGTGGGGAAGAGTGGGACAACTGTAACAGCATAATCAATAAAATATAGTTAAAAAAGAATTTTTATTCAGGAAAGACAGTATCAAGAAAATAAAAACACAAGCTAGAGACTGGGAGAAGATATTTACAAATCCCACATCCAACAAGATATCCAGAATGTACAAGAAACTTTTCAACTTAAAATTAAATACCAGTCTAATTAAAATGGGCCAACACTGATCATACTAAGTGCTGGTGAGGATGAGGAGCAATAGGGACTCACTCATTGCTGATGGAATTGCAAATCAGTACAGACACTTAGGAAGACAGTTTGGTGATTTCTTACAAAACTAAACATACTTTTACCATATGATCCTGCAGTCAAACTCCTTGTTATTTACCCAAAATATTTGAAACTTTATGCCCACACAAAAACCTGCATGTGGAGGTTTGTTGCAGCTTTATTAATAATTGCTCAAATGTGGAAGCAACTAAGATGTTCTTCAGTAGGTGAAGAGATTTAAAAATCTAGGGTACATCCAGGCAATGGAATATTATTAAGTGCTAAAAAGAAATGAACTATCAAGCCATAAAAAGACACAGAAGAACCTGAAAAACATATTACTAAGTGAAAGAAACCAATCTAAAAAGGTTGTATGTAATTGACAATCCAACTATATGACACTTTGAAAAAGGCAAAACTTAAGGAGACAATAAAAAGATGGATTGGAGGGAAGAGGGTTCATCAATTGTAAGAAATGAACTCCGGTGAAACATGTTGATAGTGGGGGAAGCATTGCAGGTGTGGGGGTAGGGGCTACATGGGAAATCTCTGTACCTCCATTCAGTTTTCCTGAGAACCTAAAAGTGCTTTGGGCCATACACTTCACAAAAGGATACACAGATGACAAATTAGCATAAGATGGGATCTCAACATCATTAGTTATCATGGAAATATATATTAAAACCAAAATGAGATACCACTACACACCCATTAGAATGACTAAAATTAAAAATACTGACAATGCCAAGTGTTGACAAGGATGCAGAGCAACAAGAACTCTCTTACTTTGCTGGTGGGAATGATAAATGGTACAGCCATTCTGAAAGACACTTCAGCAGTTTCTTTTCAAGTTAAACATACACTTACCCTACAGTCCAACAATTCTAGTTCTAGGTATTTGTTCTAGAGAAATTAAAACTTATGTCCATATAAACTACTATACAAATGTTTTTATCAGCTCTATTCATAATCACCTCAAACTGAATGCAACCTAAGTGCCATTAAATGCATGAATGGTAAACAAACCAAGGCACATCCATAAAGTGCCATAATTTTCAGCAATAGAAAGAAGTGAAATAGTGATGCACACAATGACCTGGATGTATCTCAAGGGAAAACACTGAATGATAAAAGCCAGTCTCAAAGGTTACACATTGTTGATTCCATTTGCAAGACATTCTCAAAAAGACAAAACTCTACTGAGATAGAACAAATCAGTGATTATCAGGGCCTGGGGAGTGAGGGTCTGACCGCCAAGTGAGAGCATGAAAGAATTTCGGGGTTATTGAAACTGTACTGTGCCCTGATTCTATATTGGTTGAATGACTCTACATGTGTTAAAATGCATAAAACTTTGTACACACACAAATCAACTGTATTGTAAGTTAATTTTTTTAAGTAAAAAAGGAGCTATCTGAACAACTAAAATTACTTCTGAATCTCAGCTAGACCATATACTTTAAGCATTTTCCTACAAAGGAAAATGGCCAGAAGAAATGCTAGGGGAGCCCTGGCTGGTGTGGCTCAGTGGACTGAGTGCCAGCTGGCAAAGCAAGGGGTCGCTGGTTTGATTCCCAGTCTCCCAGTCAGTGCACATGCCTGGGCTGTGGGCCAGGTCCCCAGTAGGGGGCGCACAAGAGGCAGCCACACATTAACGTTTCTCTCCCTCTTTCTCCCTTCTCCTCTTAAAATTAAAAAAAGAAAAAAGAAAAAGAAAAAACTACATAAAAAAAAAGAAATGCTAGGGGAACAGAACTGGATTTTCCTAATCTGAAGGACATCAATTCAAAGGCCTACCACCTGTGCCCAAGTCCTTTGAGTTACTATAACACTTTATGAAGATCAGAGGGGCCTGTAAGGATAAAGTTTAGCTGTACCTTTCCCCTTAGAAGTGTTCCTTCCTTCTTTACAGCACTTTATTTTATTTTATTTATTTATTTTTTTAGAGAGAGGAGAAGGTAGGGAGAAAGAGCAATGTATGGTTGCCTCTCACATGGCCCTCACTGGGGACCTGGCCTGCAACTCAGGCATGTGCCCCGACTGGGAATCGAACTGGGACTTTCTGGTTCCCAGCCCGCGCTCAATCCACTGAGCTACACTAGCCGGGCTTTACAGCACTTTAACTGTTCTGGATATCACACCTTCTTTACTGATTCCTCCCTCTATTGGAAATCTACCAACCTAACTCTGACCCACTTGTTCTTTTTTTCAGATGGTTGGGACTATGGTTTTTGTTTTGTTTTGTTTTGTTTTCAGCTTTCTTACATTCACCTTCAACAAATAGGTCACCATCTCCGTCCCTGCTCAGTTGAAGCATTGACTGGAGGAGCAAATTCTCCCACGGACAGGGCATTATGGTCTAGGGAAGATGGCACTGCCTCGGTGCTTTTCAGACTAAGACACCATGAAGGGAATGCGCCAAACATATGTATCTTCTACCATGCAATTTATCTTAATTTTTATAGCATGTAGTTTGATATGGTTGGGTAAACCTAGGATATCACATTTATAGGTATCACAAAGTGATTTCTATTCTTAGAAGCTACTGATTTGAATACAAAACCAAGCAGTGTTTCTATGTGATACATTTTTCTAGGGGAAGCAATCTGTAATAGTGGGGAAAGCACTGAGCTGAGAACCCAATGATCTAGTGGAGTTCTGGCCCTCACGCTCCCATTTCCCGCATAGCTGTGCACCCAGAAGTCGGTCATCTTCCTGCTTCCCCTTCTTCCATTTCTTCTCATCTACAGGTGAGGAAGGTAGAAACACCAGCTACTTTGCATTAGGTACATTTCCCAGATGATATTAAAAAAAGGCTTGTGGGGGTGGTCAAATAAAAGTCATTTAAGAAAAAAACGGGTACCGTATAAACTTTAAAGTGGTAAGCAAACTTAGGGTACTATCGTGATTTTAAAGTTCTTGACAAAACACCCACTGGGTCAAATCAACGGTGCTTCTTTGCTTTGCCTCCCCTAGATATATGCAGAATAATCACCTCAAAAGAGCTCAGAGGTCCCTAACATTGTTGTGGGCTCAGACTCACACTTGGCATCCTTTAGAGCAGTGATAAGCAACAGTAGATAATATAAGGGAATCTGATATTTTACTCCTAATGGTTTAATAGCATTTTGAGATTTTTTTGCTTGAAAAATCACAGACAGTGGGTGACGCCCATAAAACCTAAGTTAGAAAATTGGATGTGGGGGAGGCCAGGAGGCTCAGCCCGTGGATGCCCAGGTGTGCTCAGAAATGCAGGCAAGTAGTTAAAGGCCAATAATCTCTGAAAGAGCTCATTTTGATGTTTGACCAGAGGCTTGGTCAAGAAGGCTTCACCTCACACTAGTGACAATATCCTGCCAGCTGATAAGGGCAGGGTGCAGGACAGCTTCTGCGGATTTCACAGTGAGTCCCAGTCATTGCGGCGTCTCTGGCTCTGTCTCACCGGGCACAGGCTGTGTGTGTGTGTGTGTGTGTGTGTGTGTGTGTGTGTGTTATGTAATCTTTCTGGGCTGCCTTCCCCTTTGTTCAGTCCATGCCAAGTGCCAAATAAAAGAATCCATATGTGATTACAGCTCTAAAACCAAAAGGAAAATATTAGACAAATATATAACATTTTGGGGTTTCTAAGTTTGTTTTACCTTTAATGCTAGGCAGACAGTTTACACAAATCATTTTGCTGCAAAGTAAAGAATAATGAGTTAAATGTGTTCCCTGTCACCATTGATCATGTACGTTTGCCTTTGATTGACCAAACACATAAGACACATGAAATGACTTTCTAATCATGTTAGACAGAGGTGGGGAGGGAGAAGGGGAGAAGATGGGGAAGAGGAATTTCAACCTTTTGCATTTTATTCAGAAATTCCATTGACATTTTCTGGCAATCTTCTAACATGGGGTATGGGCTTCTCTTTGCTAATAATGTTTGCCTTGAGAATTTGTAAAGGTCTGAGAACTCTTTAATTCAATGTTCTAGAAATTACCAGGGCCAGAAGGGAATGGAATCCCTGTTAATAGTTCATGGATTAATTCTCTCTTCATTTGAAATTGTTGTCAGGGAAGTTGCTTCCCTTTCAGGTGGGTGTTAGTCATCTCGGTCAAAGCAGGCGGCACTGGGGGAGGCAAGCAGAGCCGCTGAGCAAAGGAGATTCAAGCAGGAATAAAAAGGATATACAATGATGTGGACTGGAATGGCCACTGAGGTTTAGCGAATTCATTGCAATGTGTGGGCTTTTATTATTTGTGAATTTAAACAACACACTGACTGAATTTTCTGCTGGTCAGAATGGTTTATAACCAAATCTAACCAGTCCCCACGCATCCTCACCAAGGATTACCAAGCTTTGAATTTCAAGTTTCTACGAAGAGTCAGGGCTCTTCATTTGCCAAGGGAACCATGTCTAGTAGCAAAAGAAGGTGTATTCAGCACCCAAGTCACCCCAAATTTAAAGTTGCTGGTTCTGGCCCCACCCAGTTGTCTGTATCAAAGACAGGCCAAGCTAGGCTGAGGCCAGCTTATTCCTTTATTCAACGTGCATGTTAGGAGGCCCTGTTAGGAGTCAGGTGCGGTTCTAGGCACTGGGGATTCTGCAAGCAGCCCAAGGCTTCACAGTGTTTACACTGCCTCATGGAAAAGAGCAGTATTAACCGATGCCAGCGAGGAAGACAGCCGCTGGTGTGGATATATGTGGTGTGAAGGGGAGAGTGATGCAAATTTTTAAAAAGCAGGTCTGATATGTTTTCACATGGAAACTTCATTCATCTCATGAAACAGAGAAGAACATCTAGACCCTTCCTAGAGAATGTGGATTAGTACATTTACTCCTTGTAGGGGCCCTCAGGAGCCCTGGAGAAACTGATGAGCTTAATGACATTCTTCTTGATTTCTTTGCACTTGTCAGGAAAACTGTTGAATCACACAGCACCCCCTCATTAGGGATCTGACATCTTCATAAACTGGGGAACTCAACATTGTGAAGATGTTGGTTCTCCCCAAGAGTACCCAGAAACAGACCCACACATACACTGGCACCCAACATAAAAACACGGCTTCTGGGGTCCTGATGACATACATACTGTTTCTTCATCTGGGTCCTGGTTTGGTGAAAGTGTCGGCTTGTGACTTTTTAACAAGCTCTCCATTTATTAGATGCATACTTTTTATTTTTGTATCTTATACATCCATTAAAAGTTTATTTTTAATCCCTTTACAAAAATGCAATTCTGTTTTAGAGGGAGGTTTCACCAAGAACTTAACCCTGAGCAAAGACATGAGGATTTGATGGAGAGAAGCCACGCAGCTACCTAGGGGAAGAGCTCTCCAGCCAGGGGGAACAGCCAACACAAAACCCCTAGACCAGCCAAAGGGACTGTGGCTGACACAGGAACGGGACGGCGCTTGCAATATGAGGCCAGTGAGGTCTCAGAACCCTGACAGTTTAGGACCTACAGACCTTTGTCAGGACTTTATCTGGTGAGATAGGATGCCGTGGAGAGACGTATGCAGGGGGTGGCAGGATTTGATTCACGCTTTAGAACGCTTATTCTCGATGCCGTATCGGAGACAGACTGAGGGGCGGGGAAGGATAAGGTCAGTGTGTGAGACCGGCTAGAAGGCTGGTGTGATATTCTAGGAGGCAGAGAATGGTGGTTTAGAGCTGGTAGAGAGAATGGAGGTGGTGAGAAATGCTCAGATTCTGGGCATATTTTGAAAGTTGAACCAAGAGAATTTTCTGCTGATTTGAATGTGTACACAAGAAAAAAAGGAGTCAAGGATGACTCCAAAGTTTTTAGTCTGAGGAATAGGAAAGATGGCATAGCCAACAGTGTAACGGGGAAAACAACAAGTTTATAGTAAACAACAACAACAAAAACCCCAGGAATTCTCTTGTGGATATGTTAAGTCTGAGATGAGATAAAACTTTTAAACAGAGTTGAGTAGCAGGTAAATAGATGACACTGGGGTCAAGGGAGCGGTTCTGGGCAGAGATATAAACGTGGTCATTGCCATCCGGAAGCTATGAGAACGAATGCCATTATGAAGGAAGTGGGGATAACTGGACCAGGAGCCACTCTCCACTGATCAGACACCTGCAGAGGTCCACTGTCAGGGCACCACCTGCGGTTAGGGTGACACCATCCGTGAGTATGGAGTAAGCTACAGTTTGCATCTCACTATCTAACTCACACCACGTGCCTTTACTTTGCCATACAAACCCTCTACTCTGGCATCAGAGGAAGAAAACCACTCTGATCCCAGTCTTATCAGTTGGAGCCTTGATCCCATTTCAGAGATCCTTTCACCAGCCTCTCCCACTCCATTGAGAGTTAGCACTGCTTCTAGAAAGCCTCCCTCACCTGGATAAACACCTCTGGCCTGCAGAGCTTATATCTAACAGCCAATAAAAATTGCTTGTTGTCTCCCAGAAGCACCTACCTAAGCCAATTAGCTTTACCCCCCATCCCAAACACAGCAGTGCAGGATGTCAGCTCGTTCTTGGGAGTCTAACTCATTTCCCTCCCTGACTCATCCCAGACTAGGCTAACCCTCATCTGTCTTGATACAGTGGCCTCTGCCCTTGCAGAGATGGCCAGAGAAAGGCCAAAAGATCCACAGGATGGAGCTGTGGAAATGTGCTCCTACACCCCCATCTGAACAGAAGCTGATCAGTGCCTGCTAGCCATACAGACGACAGTCTGATTAGCACGCTGCCTAGAACATGGTAGGTGCCCAGGGAATCTCTGCTGAATCAATAATTTCCATAAAATAAACTACAGAAAGCTAAGATTTGTGCTAAGATGATGGCACTGGCTAAGGTTTCTTCTTATCACTGATCCTGTTTTCTCTCAGTATACCCAAGGATGGACCTGGAACCAATCTGCCTGGGTTTAAACAACTGAGTTTGTCACTCCAACTTTATGTCCTCATGCAGGTTGCTGAACTTGTCTTAATTCACAGTGCCTGCCACTGTAAAGTGGGGTTAGTAACAGTGTCAAGTTTGGGTAGGGTTACTGTGAGAATTAAATGAGATAATTCATAGAAAGCACAGCATAAGGCGTGGCCCATAGTTAGGACCTAGCATATTTCAGCTATTATCAAAGATTCTTGATTTATGTTTCCAGCTTCTAAACCATGTTTTTATATACACATACAGTCAAACGCACATATGCACATAAATATAACCCAAAACAAAAGTATTAAAAACAATTCCCTTGGCCACACTATTGCTAAGGCTACATATCGCTCAGAGTTCATCTCAGCGTGGTAATGACGATAACGAACAAATGGTTTTTCTATCCAGCAAAGTCCACCTCGGCCAAGACACAGTCCGAATAACACGGGCCTGACTTCCCTAGTGCTTCCTCGTTCACGAACGGAAAATACGAGGGAGGAGACTGCGCTGTGACCAAATCATGTACATTTCACCCACAATTCCAAATCTTATAAAATAGAAGAAAACTTTTAAAGTGTATCACATATTTTCATAATTCATTTATCCAATGAAGACATAGTTACAAAAATGCATGCCATATTCTAGGCTGTGTGACACTGTGTGTGTACAAAAAGGTCGATTAGTAGCATTAAAATAGTTGGCGATGCTGAGAACAATTTAAATGTGCTCAATTTGAAGACTTAGTGTAGAATGAAAATAAATTTTAAGAATTAATTACCCTCTAAACACACACAACACCCACATATACAATGTATCATGTCCGAAGACAGCTAATCCTAGCAAGAATAATAGAACAATTCACAAAAATAGCAGGTCAAGCCACAACTTAAAACAGGATTTGTTGGAGAGAAAGTTAAGTGTTACATGGTAAGACTCTAAAATTAAAAAAAAAAAATCAATGAATCTTAAATTACATCCAAGTGAGGAAGCCAAGTAGAGGATATAAGTGTGGCCACTTATTCAGGGATGCGGCAATGGCAGATAGGCTAAATAAGTTCATTGTCTTGGTGTTTACAGAAGACATTAGGAAGATTCTTACTTGAACCTGACAGGCAGATGGTAGGAGATCAGATAGTGGTAAATGAACAAGATGTTCCAGGCCCGTCTGATAATGTAGATGTTGGTAAGTCACAGCAACCAGAACATTCACCTTCACTCTTCAGAGGGACTGTGGGGCGAAACTGGGGATTGCTGGTCAAAATGCTTAACCTGGCATCAGCAATAGGCCACTGGGCTGGAGGACCTCTTGAATGGCCAACCTGAGCCTCTTTCATAAAGGTATTGGCTATAAAGTTAGCATGGCTTGTTAAACAAATCTTAGCACACCAAAAACTGTAGAACTCATGCTTTGAAGGTTAAGTGGAACAAATTAAAGATAAACTTTAAAAATTCATTACATCAAAGATGTGGGCTGAAAATATAAATAGACTCCCAATATTTTAGATCCATCCAGACATAACATGTCCAATATGGGAGCTAGGGTTTCGGGGGCAATGACTTGGGGCCCTAGGGTGAGGCTCTTTGAAAGTGACCTTGGGGAAGGTCAGTAAGTGCTCCCCCATATTCCCCGCTGCCTCTGGGATAGGTCTCTTTTGTACCAGCTACATACCAGTAGCCCCTCTCTCTTTTGTTCAGCTTTCTCAGCCTCACTTTGTCTTGGCTGTAAAAGCCCACGAGCTAATCACTGTGCTTCTGCTCGTGATATAACATCACAGTTTCAGTCTTACTCCTCTTTCTTCTTCTTTCAGGAGGAACCAAGTACAGTGTATTCTGCCAAACCAAGAAACACACAGGGTACCTGCCCAGGGCAAGGGGGAGGGTGAGCTCACACCCCACCTCTGGCTTCCAGAAACGCTAAGTGTTCTCAAGGGATCAAAGGTTGCCAAAGGCCCATCCTGTCTCCTTCTGTCCTGAGAGGACTAAGTGCTGATGCATTCTCTGCATAGGACATGGGGGATACTGGGGAAGGAAGCAATTTCTATAAACAATAATCCATCCATAGATTTCCCTTTCCATCTACCCCCAAATAAAAATAAGTGAAAGCTTTATGATCCTTGGAATGGGAGACAATATATAAAACTTTCCAAGGAAAGCATCATTGTGGTGTTTAAAAGAGACAAGGATCTGGGATTTGCAAGGTAAGTGCACAGAGAGGACATTACAGAATGGGGAACATGTGCTTAAAGCTGTCCCTATTTTAAATGAAAAAAGTCAGTGAAGGGAAGTCTTGTTATTTCCAGGTCAGGTCACGTGCCTAGTGAGTCCCACCACAAAGACCGCCTGAATGTCATGTGGCCATATGCAGAGAGCTAGCCCCAAACCCCGAGGAGCTGGCCTGGACAGAAACAACACAGTAACATAACCCCGGGAGGGAAATGTGTTTTCAGTTACACCAGGGCCAGGCCAGGCCTCTCCCACAGGCTCTTCCTAAATAGGAACTTGGCAGTGGGATTCGTTGGGCTGGAGGGAACGTCCTTGGCTGCAGAGGTCTTGAGGGAGGTTGGACAGAAGTTCTCTCTCCCTGCTGGTAATAACACTGAAGAATCAGTGTCACATCCATTTTATTAATTTTCCTGACAGGTGGCTCTAGTTTCCATGCAGGCACCACAAAATCAAAACATACGCATGTCAAGTGCCCCATAGGCAGTGGGGCCCTGCCAAGGCCATGTTACATCAGCACAAGAAAGCGGAGTCCAGGGCCTCCGACCGCATGCCTGGTCCTGCAGGCAATTCCCCACCGGATGGAACCACCAGAGCTTGGCTGAACGAGCCTGAGGAGCTCTCTTGATGACAGTTCTTTATCCTGGGTCTGGGAGACACAAGCTTCCATCTGGCTTTTGGGCTTGTCTCTATACCCGGCCACTCGGATCACCCTGCCGCCTCCCTTTTGCCTGCATTCCGTTTCAGCCAGTCAGGGTACTTGCAGTCCGGACTAAAGAAGCCACTTAAAGGAATGCAATGTCCTTATCCGTGAGCTGGGTCTCAGCCAGGGGTTCAGTGAAGTTGAAGTCTACAGGCACACAGTGACTAGAAGAATTTTTTAATCAAGGCATCCATTGCTAAAATTATTGAAGGGACTCCAAAACAATTTGTTCTTTTACAGAGGAATGTTAACTATAAATTGGCTACATAGTGTAAATTAGGTGGGTACAGTAAGTAAGGACCTAGAAAAATATCCTGTTCTAAGTCAGACAAGTTGCAGAGACATACAGTTATTCCATCACCTGCATCTCCATCCTCCTGCCCATCCCTATCACCACATCCAGGGCCAAGTCCTCAACTCATCAAAGGTCTTATCTGTGGTGGTAGACATAGCAGCAATGGCAGCAAAAGCCTAGAGACCTCCCCCCTTTGATTTCAAAGTGTTGGGCCCCCTTTGCAGGACCCCCTGGTGACTCGCTAACTTCCCACCTCAACCACAACTAAGTCAGAAAGGGAAGGTGAGTAAATGAATAACAAGGAGGGGAATGTAAGCCCAGATCTTGAACTAATGGCCACCAGTGCCAAATCAGAGAGACCCAAACTAGACAGTTTTTATGGCACTGATTTGCCACCTTGACTACTGGGGCTGAGAACAATCCAAGGATAAGGACTGGTTTATCATTCTCCTGAGCTCCAAGGGCCCCCTAAGGAGGAGCCTGGTCCCTCAACCGAATATCCTGGGAACATGCCTGGCCTGGCCTGTGAGGACAGAGTCGGGTCTTCCTTTGCCTGAGCTGGTCCAGCAGGCAGGGGCCCCACTGGGGTGGCTGCCCTGTGAGTGCTCTGGGGTGAGCCGGCTGACAAGGCGATGAGCAAATCCAGACCGACTGCCTCACGGTGTGAAGGGCGCCACGGACGAGGACTCAGTTCATCGTTTCCATTCAAATAACCGTGGCATGTCAGCCCTGCTGGCCTCCTTGATTGTGCAGAAATAAATAAATGAATTATGTTGTTGGGGTTTGGGCTTCAGCACAAACACATGGTCCGCATTTATCCGCACAGTGAGAGGTCCACCAGCCACTTGATGTAAAAGAGCAAAATGATAATTCTTTTCTTTAGGCACTCTGGTGCCATATGGAATGTATATAAATCATATTTTTGTTTTAACAGCGGAGGCTTTGTTGATAGATAAACATGTGGTTTATCTAAAAAAAAAGAGTGGATTGTGCTTTGAACAATCATTTAATGGCCGTGGATGTGCCAAATAAAAATAAAAACATAATTTTGAAAGAAGCTGGCCTCTTGCCCAAATCTGTAACAAGGAATTTCTCCTTAACCAAAGTGGTTAAAGCCCGTCGATCTGTTTTGAGTTTAAGCTGTGCTCTCTACTCAACCCCACGACAAATTGAATCGGGGGCTAATGTGCTCTAATAGGACACGACGTTACCTTTATGAATGACCTCATGGAGAAGAGATTGGCGAGCATGGTGGAGAGGCCCTGGGCCAGGCAGCTCTGGGCTATGAACCCCAGCTTCAGCTCTGCGAGGCAGATTGCATCATCACCCTCTTTCCAATTCCAGCTTGGGATGTTTAGCAGATGGGCCTGTGGAAAGAAAAACAGTTATGAGACCTTACTTTGTTAAATGTTCAATTGTTTAAAATCTCCTCTGGGAAGTGCAGCATTGCCCAATTGCTCAGGGTCATCCAGACTTGTCCTTCCTTGCCCGTGCCTGGGTCTGCTGCTTGGTGTTTTACTCAGCTCTTCTCTTCGTCAGACTTAAGTTCTCTGGAATATTGCTTCTGCACCTACCAAGCCCAAGACCTCCCCTCGGGTTTGACCTTAGCCAAACAAAGTCCAAGGGAAATTCCTCCTGTGGCACTAGCCCATGCTACTAGGCTGTCTGGCTAGGTTGTTCACAAATTGGCCCCTCAGACAGACTCTAATGCTGTCAGATGCCTGGGTACTTGAGATTTCTTTTTTACCTACTTCCCCACTACTCCAAGCTTGGGCTAGCATCAGAGTCACCTGGAACAGAAACATTGCTGGCCACTCCTCCACAGTTGCTGATTCAGAGGGTGTGGGGTGAGCCTGGAGAATCTGCACTTCTAAGAAGGTCAAGGCCATGCTGAGCTGCTGGGCTGGGGACCACACTTTGAGAAGCACTGCCCTAAATCATCAGGCAAATCACAGTGTAGACATGTTACAATCTGTTGCAGATGGACTGATCCTATTCAACAGTTAGGTCAGACACTGAGATCAGGGCCCAGAGCCATGCTCAGCCAATTACTTTTAAGTGGCATGAAGCGGAGTCATAGATGATACACTGGATGAAAGAATCAAGATTCAAAAAGTTCTCCAGAGTTGGAAAAATGGGCAGAAAAAAACAACCAAAAAAGATTTAAAAGGTCTTAGTGTCAAGTACAGCACTTAGGTTAAGAAAAATCAATTATATAAATTCAAAATGAGAAGACCTAACTTGGCATCAGGCAGGAAGAAAAAGAAAAAAAAAAAAAAAACCTTAAGTGTGTGGGTAACTAAAACTCAAGAGAGGCAAACCTTGTGACAAATTATAGAGCAAGCCAATGCTTGCTAGCTAGAAATCGTCTCCAGATCAAGGGAAATGAATGTAAATGAATGTTCCATTCTCTTGTGAACTGGCCAGGCTAGTTCCAGAGTGCCTGATCCAGTTTTACCAGTCCGATGTAGGAAGGGAAGCTGGCTGTTTGAATAACTTACAGAGAAAAAAATGACAAGCACAAAGAGAGGTGTGAGTTCTGGAAAACACCTTTATAAGAACAATTAAAACAGCCAGCAGTGTTTGGCCTGAAGCAGGGCCACTCCTTCACAGAGACAGAAGGGTTACCTCTGAATACCCAGGTGCTGTAGTGGTGTACAGAGATGAGGCTAGTCTTGCTTTGTTCCAGGGGCCAGAACTAGGATTGACTGGAGTATATACGAGAAGGTAGTTATTTTTGGCTTGTTTTATAAAGGAACTTCCTAAGGATGCAATTTGTCTAATAAATGGAGAAGGTCACATCCAAAAATGCAAAGTCTTTGCCCCTAAAACTCAGCAAGTGTCCAGGTCTCAGCAGAAAGACCCTGGCTTTGCGAGGAAGAGAGCCCTCTGGGTTCTGCCAGTGCCAAGACTCTACAGCCCTGAGGTTACTTTGTCTCTCTAAACCCGAGGGGCACCAAGGAGGCTTCCCTTCACTTTCAGGACCATATATATAGTTGTACTAGAAGGAGATACAAGACTCCATGAGGAAACAAAGGGCAGGTCCAAAGGTCCTCACTCTGCTTTCAGAAATAACCACTCTTGTGAAATTCCTTCTAGCAAAATCCAGTTTCTGTGATAATCTCGTGCGTCCTGACCCAGCGGAGTCTACTCCTGGGAGAGGTGACTGTATCCTTCCTGATGACAGCACTGTTCAAATAGCCCCATGTGTGGGCTGTAGCTGATGGTAGCATCTGTCCGGCTGAGTATCAGAGACTTTCCACACTTCGAATCCTCAGTGCAGCAAGGAGCTCTGCCCTTTGTCCCATTTCTCTCCTTACTCTCTACTGGCTTATGAAGGCCACTTTCCCCTCGACTTCCTTGGCACCATAGGGAATAATATATCAATCTGTCTCAGTGAAGAAATGTTCATTTGCATTAACACCATCTGAGAAGAATGAGGAGACATTAAATCTACGTAATGAAAAATAAAATCAAGTGTGAAAGATCTGGGTGGTCCAAGCCCCAGGCAGCATCTTCAAACAAACAAAACATTTTCAAGAGGGCTCTCACATCCGCGTGTGCCATCCAGGGCATGAAGTCCAGGCTTTTAGGCCTTGGGTCCCTCCTGTGTCCATCTGGTTTGAGTTCCTTAGACATATTTTACATGTTAGTACACAGGAGAGGAGCTTGTTTTGTTTCTCAAGCTTCCTTTCTTGGCCCCCATAGCTTCTGCAATCACAGGGAGGGAGCTGCGAGGGATGTGCCAAAGCCTGGGACCAGGGACTTCTGTGTGCATGAAACAAAGAGAGGAAGGTGACCCAGGAACCCAAATTCTTTGTTTCTGGCAGCTCTTTCCTTTCTCGCTGAGAGAAGTGTGGGGACCCAGTGGAAAATGCCAGCATTGGTGCACAGGAGTCTAGAGGCAATTCTCTCTAACCTAGAGAAGCAGACCTGCTGAGCAGGATCCAGTAGACCAGGGTGCCTGGTTTCTGCTGCTGAGCTACTGCTCATCTCAAGAAGGAGGAACGCAAAACAGTTTGTCCTGGGAAACCAGGACAGATGAATTCCAGTCCCAGCACAACCTCTCACTACACATAAAACTGTGGGGAGGACCCCATGAGGAACAAAGAAGATCACGTTAGAGAAAACACTTTCAACACCCAAGTGTAAGGGTTTGTAGTGAGCAAGTCAAAAAGACTAGGCCATTAGGACTTGGCTTCCAGGTCCAAGAAAAAGGCTTCTTTCACTACAGTCTGCTGGAAGGAAAAAGTCCAGTAATAGCTAAATCATCAGGACCAATGCTTTTTCAAGATATCACAAACCATTCTTTCCTCGAAGAGATTCAAGTCATCTACAATCAAATAGGGAAACTTCCTAGGCCATATTCTTTCCCTGTTTGGAGATGGCTAGGCTACGAGTGTTTCCATAGATTCTAGTGATGTTAAACACATCCACTTTGGAGAATACCAATCTTTCTACGAGGCCTACTCTGAGGAACCATAGTTTGGGTCAGTGGACTATGGCTCCGTTCAAAGAGAAGGTGGTAGTTGGAAGTTCTCTTAGCTCACTGGCTGCCAAGTGACCGTGACTGGTGCTGACCAGAGCTACTCTGTCTGAGACAGAGCTTAGAGCCACAAAGACACAGTGGGATGTTGAAGTGCACAGATGGTCAGAAGAGGACTAAATGAGATAATGGATGTCAAAGCTCTTTTAAAACCATAAACTATGACACAAATGTCTGAAATTATTATGCTGACAAACCAGGACCAGTTTTGTAAGAGTATATGGACAGCAAGCAGACAGCTTCCCTGTATGCCTCCAGGCCCTAAATAATAATACCACCTTCATATGGTCACAAGGGACTGAAATTCTCTAATTTTATATATGGTATCCAATGATGGAATTAATTATCCCTTGGACTATGTTGACAGTGACTTAAGTTTGCACACACATAGCAGGTTCTTTCCTGAAAGCAAGTTTTAATGGGTGAAGATGTCTGGTGAAGAGAAAGTGCCAAGAAAGGAAGAAAACTAATATTGTATGGAGGGTGGAGAAAAACACAATGAAAGGGTAGAAATAGGAAGACCTTAGGGAGCAGAGCAAAACTGTAAAGCAAGGTGAACAATGTCTAGTTGCAAAGTTACCAGGAATAAGATAACAAATAATGACCAGTGGACTTTCTGTTCTTTCTCTAGAAGATAGAAATGAAATGAAATAATATTGTATGGAGGAGGGAGAAAAACACAAGGTCCTATGTCAAAGTCACTCTCTCCCTTGCACCCACATTAAACTTCCAAGGGCAAAGTCTCATAAGTGATTTTTGCCCAATTCTAAAACCCAAGCAGATTGAGGTGGTTTAAAATAAAATGTGTCTTAAGCAAATAATCATGGATCAGTTGATGTCTTCATCATTGTTTCTGAACAATTACGGCATGGAAGTTTGTGGAAGACATTCCGCTTGCGACTGTCACACAAACACTGACCAGGTGCCATCTGGATCCTCGGTCCGTCGAGCTACCTTGAGTTTGACGAGAATCCCATAGCTGAAATCCTCCTTAATTTCTTGAAGATGCTACATCAGCACTCATTGGAAGCAGAAATGAAGAAACTGAAATCCCTTTGTAAACATACCACATTAATTTTCCCATTCAATCTAAATTCAGCCAAAAATCTAAACAACAGCTTAAAGCACTCCCACGTGAAAGAAAATTTCAAATCACAAATGAAAGAAGAAAAGTTTGTTGCTTCAGGAGCTGTCACCAGCCACGGTTCCTCCTCCACCTGCACGGGCCGCTGTCAGAAAACCTCTCCAAATCGGTGCTGGTGAGTTACCAATGTCCTCACTTTCTCTCTTCAGTGTCCTTGGGTTTTCCAGAGACACACAGGACAACATGACCTTGGGTGCCCATCACCAAGCCCACTGGCTGCAGAGCAACACTGTCTGCCATGGAACCACCTGCCCTGGGCTGGGCAACGGTTGGCAGTGGGCAGCAGACCTGCGTGGCAGGCCAGTCACTGACAGCAGGCTCCACTCAACAACAGCCGCTGATGGGCTTCCACCCCACAAAATGGGGCAGCACTTGCCAGCAATTAAGAAATAATGGCAGGGCACTGGCACATTTGGCAGAGTGGGGTCTTCTCTGGGTCATCTGACTGCCTATTTCATAGGGAATATGGCCTATAAGATGGGACACAAGCTCACTCAAAACCCAGCAGGGAGTTATTCTGTTCAGACAGGACACCTGGTTCCAGGTACTGAGCAGCCTCCGGTTTCTAAGCCTCATTAAGGGAGTAACTGGTTCCATGTCAGGCAGAAAAAAGTGCCACCTTCCCTCCCCTAAAGCTGTTTTCCTGGGAGTTTAATGACAGTCCAAGTGAAGGAGCACTGCCTCTGAATGAGACTGGGCTCTGGGAAACAACACAGACTTTCCAAGCCCCTTGTCAGCTGTAACACTAGGACAATTCCTTCATGTTTAATCTCCAGATAGCCAAGTGCTTTCCTGAATTCATCCGTGTAATTCCCATCTTGAATTTGGGCATGCCACACTCCGTATTCTCCACCCAACCGTGTTCTGTTCCCCCACATTCATCTAGTTTCAGAAAAGTACAATTTGGACACTCTCTACACATTGAGTATTGAATCCTCGAGGGCACAAAATAGGACTTCTTCATTATATCCATGTGGGGTTAGGGGGTCAGGCAGAGAATGTGGACCACCTAGTAGGTATTCAGTAAATACCAACTAAAGAAATTAGTGCAACATAAAAATGGAAGTTGCTGGAGGAGATTTAAGAATGCATCAATATTTCTGAACTTAGAGGTCCAACGAATGCTTCCTGAATGAATGAATCAGTGCTTGCTTCCCGTGATCAACTACGAACGAGGTGTTTGGACTAAAGAACTGTCCCAAGGAGGTTTTTACCCACCACCTTCTTTATCCAGGCCTTTGGCTCGCATTGTCGTGTGTACACACATATGTGTGTGCATGCACGTCTGTGTGTTTGGCTGTATGGTGAGGGAAGAGAGGCTGGACCCATGTGTGCATCTCTGGGCCTGGGAGGGACTCACGGTCCTACCTTATTGTGGTACTGCAACATCTGAGTAATGATTCTTATCTTCGGATGGTAGTTCTTTATGGAGATGACTCTAAAAAGAAAAAAAAAACAAAGTTGAGGCAGGGTTTGCCTTACCCTTGGAGTCTGATGAGATTAATTTGATTATAACCAAATGCAGTGAGTGTGGTGCCAGCAGCCAGGGCCATCCTGAGGGGCTGCAGGCACTGGGCCAAGTTAAACTGTGTTTCCACCACCTTACCCCATGGTAGTGTGACAAAGAAACCACACAACTGTCACAGACTGTGTCCCGGGCATAAAAGAGGAGACAGACCTTGCGGTGCCTTGGGAATGAATGGTGTGTGAATGTGTGTGTCCTGGAGGTGGGGTTCCCAGAGCACGGGTCAGGGCTCGTTGCCTATAGGCACCTAAAGAAAGCAAGCCCAATTCATGGGGCCAAGGGAGGTTTGCACTCTCATACCCCGGGGAAGAGAGCCTAGAAACAATTTGCTAGGAGTCCAATTCCCCAAGTTAATAATTTGAGACAACAATGACAAATCAAACAAATGATTCCAACGGTTGTACACATGGCCACTCACAAAAATGGTCTGTAAGCAGGGCCCTTAGGATGGGATGGCTGGCTCAGCCTTCCGCAGCTCACAGCTACCTAAATGATGACTTTGATGCTGGCTAGAGACGTAGGGCAAGGCCTTCCAGAGATCCTGATTTGGTGGAAAATCTCTCCAAAATGCCCTCAGGCCAACTCAGGATTAACCGCTGTCCACCGCTCCCCTTCTGTTTCCTGGACAATCCCCGGGCTGAAAGGGGAGGGGCAGGGAGCAGAGGAATAGAAACACCTGGACTCCAGTCCCAGCTATTGTACTAACGAACTGGGTGACCTTCCGGAAATCCTGGTCTCTCTGTGACTGTTTCCTCATCTGGACATGGGGGGCAACAGTACCTGCTTTATTTATTTCACAGGGTTGGTATGAAAAGCAAAATGAGAGACCAGATGTGAAAATGCTTTGAAATCATTAAAAGCTCTCTCCACGTGTAAGTTATGGTTTTTGTCATTACCGACTCTGTCAGAGGTGACATTGTACATTTCCTTCTGTGACAAGGAAGGCTAAAGAATGGAATCCACAGAAAGGCCACCTCCTAAGCCTAATCAGAAATGCAAGTGCATTTATTATGACCACCCCCACAAACTTCCCACCAAGAAACACTATGCTCCGTTCCCTTTTTGTGCAAAGATGGGGAAAAGGCAGTCAGGAAGCAGCTTTGTCTGAAAAGCTACAACTTGTGAATTTAAGAAACGGATCACACATAAGTCTCTCATGCACAAATTCACCCTGGGCTTTTGCACTTGAAGGATTTCATTTTATTTTTGAAAAAGTGTTGCTTTGGCCTATGCTTATAACTCAAGGACTTTGAGCCTTTGTCAGCCCTCTGAATTCAGTTCACAGCATCAGCCAGTTTTCTGCACTAGCTCATTTCAAATGGATCTTTGACATTTTAATTTCAAAAGGGGCAGATTGGTCTCATTAAATTAAGGAGGACGGAGGATTATACAAATAAGGGAAAGACAGAGACCATTTTTAACCCCGCATCCCCCATTTCCTTTTGCTGCCCTGGCCTTAGTTCTGATTCTGGTTAATGGATGGCTCCATCACATTTCCGATACTGCAACGCTTTGTTCAGGAATCTTTATGCCTTGGCATCATGCCTCTCATCCTGGTAATCTGTACGTCTTCACATTAACCCTATCCCAGTCAGGGCTTATATAAAATATTGTGATTAAGAGAAGTGCCCATTTCAAAGCTATTATCATTTCAATTAGTCACTTTTGAAGGAAAACAAAAGGCAGTGCCAGCCTCAAACTTTTTGTGGGGTCAACACGTTAAGTTTCATCTTCTTTTGATTTGGGGAAATGAAATTTGGAAGATAATGAGGACTACCTAGTTCCTTAAAGGCTGCATTTTTATCACTTCCAATGATATGAAAACATAGTGAAGGATGGAAATCCTAGTTCAAGGAGAGGGCAGACAGACCCACCTTACGCTGAGGCTGCTGCAGTCACTTTCCAGCTGTGACTAGTTAGGGGGTGGGCCCACCTCCCCGCAGCCTGGCAAGTCCAGTGCTTACATGACTTCAGGCATCGACTTCCTCAAAACGACTGCACTAATCATACTGCCAAAGAAAAGCGAGTGCAAAGAGAACATCGCGCCAGATGTTGCTTGCCAGACACAAGGACCAGATGCTGAGGGGAGGACCTGCTCACCCAAAATGCACAGAGGAATTCCCCCACCTGACTGATGGGAAGGCTCATGTCACTTGGGGCCACTGATTAAAGGCAAAGAAAGGAGATGGGAGCACTGTGATGATGCCAGGCAACTTCCTAAGCCTGTACCTCAGTGAAATCCCAGGACACAGTGAACCAAGCTGCAGGGAGAACGGAATCTTTGTCTAGACCCCAAAGATGGCTGTTTATAATTAGGCAAGAGTTCCTGGGAATATAGTGGGAGTGAAATGTTTTCTCTTAGTTCATCTCTTCTCCAGAAGGTTCTCCTTATTATTCCCTCCCAGCTCTCTTAACCACTCTGCTGTAGGAGAGAAGAATTCAAAAGGGCTTTAACTATCTGGAGCAAAACAGCTTAACTTTTGAGACATTCCATAGACACAAGATGTCTGGAATTTGGGTCTACAAAAGAACAAACATGGGACAGTTCTTTTCTGAAATAGTGAAGAGTAGGAACTGGGCAGAGAGTGGCCTTAAACAGGCTCGGCCCATTTGCAGGAAGTTACTGGGAAGGGTTCTCCAAAGAGTGCCCCCAAGTGGATGTTCTGTAAAAATGGGGGTGGGGGCTTAGAGTCAAATAGGTTTGAAAACTCTCTATAGCACATCGTCTTAAAAATTCATATTAGGCCCGGTTGGTGTAGCTCAGTGGATTGAGCGCGGGCTGGGAACCAGAGGGTCCCCGTTCGATTCCCAGCCGGGGCACATGCCTGGGTTGCAGGCCAGGTCCCCAGTGAGGGCCATGTGAGAAGCAACCATACATTGTTATTTCTCCCTCTCTTTCTCTCTCCCTTCTCCTCTCTCTAAAAATAAATAAATAAAATCTTAAAAAAAAAAGCTAACAAAAACTTAAAAAAAATTCATATTAGTATTAAAAGCTATGAGAAAGTATTCGGTGAACAAAACAATTTCATCTGTGGAAACTGGTTGAAACAAACTCATTGGTAAACAAACTCCTCTTTGTGGGTAATGTTAATCACTGTGCTATACAGACACACTTGAAAAGCTCTAACCTGGGGCTTCTCACCTTGGGCCCTATTCACATTCTAGCCAGATAATTCTCTGCTGTGGGGAGCTGTCTTTTGCGTTATAGGGTGATGAGCAGTACTACTGGTCTCTACCCACCAGACATGAGCAGGACTGTCCCCTAGTTATGACAACCAAGAACATCTCCAAGTGTTTCCAAATGTCCCGAGAGACAAAATCACCCCCCAGTTAAGGTATCTCAGATCCATTCCCCCTTGGGAAACACGGCACCTTATTTCAGGTCTATACCCACCTAAATTTCTTTCCTTTCCTAGACCTGTCTAAAGGATCTCAAACCCAAGACCCCAGAACTCCCATCTTCTAAGAATGACCTTCCTATTGACGATGCCTTATGGCACTGCCCTCCACACCTGCCACAGCTTCAGCTCCCCCCAAGCACATGCAAGTTGTGGGTAGCTTTCAGGGGAGATGGTGCTCTGCAGGGGACCCAAAAGAGCACCAAGCCCAGAGCCCTCCCCTGCCTCCCCAAGTTTACCTCATGATGTTGGAGGCATCTTCAGCATCGGGGTCAGCGCAGTACTTATTGGCAAGGATGAGGCATGCATCTGCTGACTCTATCTAAGACACCAAAAGGAAAATCACAGAACACAAACATATAAATAGCCATGCTTAGTGGCAGACTCTCTCTTTTAACAGCTCTTGGGGAACCTGGCACTTTGCAAGGAAATTTTTTTAAAAAGACGCCTGAGAGATTATAGTTTTTGTCCAAAGTGTAGGTTGCAAGTTCTTGTTATGATATAAACAATTTATCTTATTGCTCTTGAAGGGTACAACATGTACCTTGGTAATTATACTGTTTCTTTTTCATAGTCTTTCACATGTGAGCTTTCCAGATTTCTTTAAATAACTATTAACTAAGCCTTTCAGTCCACCCACCCCTCAACCCCTTACCCCATCCATCTGCACCATCACCCTAACTTTTCCAGGTGAGAAATGGAGTTAGGTGGACTTGACCCTCCTCTCAGGTTACCAAGTTGACTGAGTAGTTAGGGACTCAGTAATTTAGACTCCAAAGTCCTCCCTCTCACCTTTCTCATACCTTAACTGGGGAGTAAGAGGAAATGAGAGCCCTGAACCTGATAATAGCTCAGTATTCAATTAGCATTCAGATATTCAAAAGACAACAAACCTGTATGTATAAAATAATATGTTACAGATTATCTCCAACTATCACCTACTGACTTATCTACACATGAGCCAAAAATAATTTATTCCTGGGAGCTGTGCTAATAATTGCTTACATCTAAATTGAGTCCAAGGACAATAACTATTTTCTCTAAGTTCTCATAAGCTTTCACATTAGCTCTGCTTGGATCGAGTCTGGGTAATATTAAGATTAACTGGACCTATAGACACAAGACTTCTCGTGCCAGCTCAAGCCTGCAATCTGTCCTGCGTGGTATGCTCTACTTAACACGCCAGTCCTGCATTCGGTGGGAGGGCATGGTTTTCTCCTTGGTATGTGACCCAAGTGTCTCTGGTTTTCCTTAATAATCCAAAGAATTTACCCAAATCCCTTTGGCTTATTCATGTCTGCCAATGACATTACATACTGAATTATGTGGTGACCATAGTTAGCATTTACATGTCGGTGGATTCACAATTTTAATCTATACTCACTGCCATTCAAATATTGAGTGTACTTACAAAACCGATACAAAGCAAGTAAAGTAGCAGATGCCATTTTGCTGTACCCCATTCCCTTATAAGAAGAATCTACGTTAGCACGTTCTAGAAAGAAAAATGAGCCCATTACCAACTGGCACTGGCTACCTGTATGTTTAGCTTTGTACCTTCATCTTTGGTGGGGATAAAAAGGAAGCTCAAAATGTTTTATAGCTTGCTAAAATTTTATTTTAATTTTATAGTTAATGTTCCTTTCTGATATAAACAATAAATTTCAGAGCTATGTTGAGACCAATTTAAGTATTCAAGATGGGGAAAACTTGATTATTATGTTGTGAATGAGAGTAGTCTACTTCCTTTAGCAGAGCTGATACTGAGGGAACTAGGAAAACTAGATTTCATGTTAGGACTAGTTCGAGCGTGGACTGCTTACAGGTGAGCTGCCAGATGCCAGCAGAATGAAGTCCTGGGGCCAAAGGAAGAGTGACATTAAGGTTGGTGGTTTATGACTTATTAGGGGTTGAGAGGTGACTCTTGGCCATCCTGAGGGGTATGTCCCTCACCAGAGTCAGGCACCACCCTCCTCCCGTTAGATGGAGTAAAAGCAGAAGTCACTCCTTCCTTCTTACCTTGACTCTTGCAAGATCATGTGGATTGAGGACTGAACCCTGATAAAATTCCACCTGAGTAAAATGTCGTTTGAATAGAGCTTCGAGCTCCAGATTAGGAGAAATGCTGTGCAGGGGAAGAAAACACGGCCATTAGCATGACAGACTCAGGTATTTCAGCCTCCGCAGCCTCCCTTCTCTTGACTTCCACAGAGGAAGACCTGAGTAAAGGCTTTTGCCTTCAAGGCAGCCCCCATGCTTGTCATAAATAAAAGGTTCTCATTCAAGAGAGGTAAAATGCCAGCCCAACTGCAAAGTAAAACCAGTACCAAAGTGAAATCAACAGGCTCATGACTTTTTGCAAAGCCTAATGGGTATGGGGCGAAATGTCTTCAACTTCATTATGAGTCGAATCCCTATTTTATGAATAGAGAAACTGAGGCTGTGACATCAGTGATTAGCCAAAGGTCCCCTGGAGAAACTTCCTGCTTCCATCAGAAGCCTTTTCCCTGTTTCTCCAGCTCCCGGACTTCTCATCCCATAGGGACTGAATCAAAAAATGTCACCTCTGAGCAGCCACACTCAGAGTTCATTTACTCTCAGTGCTGTGCTTGGTTCCCACCTGTGTACAGTATCTGTCGTTCTTAGGGCTGAGCTATAAAGACATCTTTCCCATTGGAGGACAAAGATTAAAACAGTGATACACCTATTCATTCATTTATTAATTCTGCAGAGATGAAAAATACCTGCTCTCCACATGGTACAATACTAGGCACTGGGAGATAGTTAGAACCTACTAAGCGCCAAGAACTGTATTAATCAACACTTGACTAACCTTTATTTAGTACCTAGTAAAAATAATTTTTAGGGTTTTCAGCACTTACTACATAGCAAATACGATTCTAAACACTTGACAAGTATGAACTCATTTAAATTTGAAAACAACCCTAGAGGAAGGTATGTTATCAACACAAAGCTTCAAGAGATGAATTAATTTGGACCACTGACTGTCCTGCTGACACTGATAGATGCTGGGGGAGACGGGGTGAGTGCCAACAATGGAAGCATAAGAAGCCAACTTGTTGATTCAGACCAAACCCATGGGTGAGAGAAGAGTAGCTGCCTATACAAATCTGACCAGTCTTCCAGATCCCACACGAACCGTGCTTCTTTCCTGAATCCTGCCTCAGTAATAAAGAAGCAGGGGTCTCTCCCTGGGACACAGGCCCCGGGCCATTCTGTCACTTGATTAAACTCACTTCAGTCAGCTAATACAGTGTGAATGCTATGCTCTAATGCTGCACATGTGCTCCGCTTGGAATGTTCAGCCAACACGAGGGCAGAACCTACACACTATGCCTCTCTTGGACCTTCTAAAACGCTCAGCAGAAGACAGGCCCCGCAGCTGGTAGTCAGCGGCTAAGCACCGAATCGATCTGTGGGTTCTGCTCTGAGGCCCATGGCCTGGCCAGTCTTTTCAGAACTTGGAGAAGTCGGTGCTGAGAAGAAAAATGCCGGTGCTCAAACACGGTGGCCAGTTTGGTGAACAAATGCCCGTAGGAAGAGGACGCACAGACTGGGAGCTTGCTGGGAAATCTCAGAGCAGGACTGAGTCCTGGATGGTCAACCCTGTATCGAGCCAACACCAACGTGTAAGCTTTGTCCCTCCAGCAACTTAAGGCAAGGGCTGGCCCCTTCACAGCCCTGTCTCCGTAAAAGAAGTTGGTGCTGTCAGCATGCTCGAGCCACGCCCCTCCAACCTTCCATCCTTGGAGCAGACATTTATTAAAAGGGGATGTGACAAAGCTTAAAATGTCAACAACACCGAGCAGAGGGGAGATATTTTGCCTTCCTCTCTGTAAAACAAACATATAAGACCCAACTTCTGAACTGATTATGTGACCTAATATATCTTATCTTTTACAGTACAAGCTCACATTTATTGAGCAGTTACTTCATGCCTGACTCTGTTCTGCATACTTTATAAGTGTTAACTTCTTTTCATTCTCACAATATACTAAGGAGGCTGGTAGAAACCATGATGATCTCCCCATCTTATGGATGTGGAAACTGAGGTCCAGAGAAGGTAAGTAGCTTGTTCAACAAGTAATTGGTTGAGTCAAGATTCAGATCAGGTATTCTGAGTCCAGAGCACATACTTTCACTCCTTCTGTTGATTACAGGAGAGACTGTATACACTGTGACCAACAAGCAGGGTCCCCCACTAAAGGTTTCTAGGAGCCACAGTTGTTATTATTACCTTACACCCTGCTTCCTGTTAGGTCTGTGTCTTCTTTGGTCACTATGTCACTCCAGCACTCATAAAGCATCCACAACATACTGCTAATCATCCCATACCAGACACTGTGGACACATCTGGATCACAGAGATGCAGACAGCTGGGGGGACAGTGATGATGTGTGTGACCCATAATAAACTCCAGAACTGCCTTCACAGAGGCAGGTGCTGCTCTCATCACTGAATTAGTGTGTTGTTTCCACGCCCACTGGTTTATACTGTCCTCTCCAATGAGGCCGGCAGGAATCGTGACTCGTTCATCTCTGCTCTGCCCCCTCAGTGCCACCCCCAGACCACCACTCCTACAGATACTCAGGGTGTCCCCCTTGGGGTGTCTTGTTGGGTGGAGGGTCTTGAAAAAACAGAGGCCGCTTACTTGTGAAGAAAGACGATCTCCACGTTGACATCATCCCGGTCCTTGTGCAGAAAGTCCTTCAGGAAATTGGAAACACTCTCCAGAGTGATGTGTCCACAGACCACAATGTGCCTGAATGGGAGAGGCCGGTTAGAAGAGGCCGGCCCAGCAATGACCCAGGCACCCACTCCCAGCAGGACAGAGGAAGCGCGCAGCTGCAGGAAAGCATTCACCGCCCCTCCCCAGGCCTCAATGAAGCCCAGCTCCCATCCCCAGAGGCCTGTGAGGCAAAGCAGCAGTGCTGGCAGGTGCTCAGTGACTCCTCGACAGAAAAGGCATATGGCTTCTCACCTGATGCTGCACAAAATCCTATTAAAAGCCCAACTGTTTGGCCAAGTGGTTTTATGCATTTAACAATAAGTGACATTATGCTTGCGCTTAAATGCTGCATTATCAAGTCCCTTGCAGATTCATATCTCTCCCTTCCTGCCCACAAAGCGTCCTCCCGGGAGATTTACTGAATGAGTCTTGGTTTATGACATAGAGCTTATCAGGTAATGAGGTAACAAATCTTGCTGAAACGATGATTTTGTGTGTAAGAAAGCGAACTTTTATCAGGGTAGCTAATGTGCAGCTTGACACGTTATGGGCTCTGCTGGCCATAAGCAGTAAAAAGGAAAATTTTGCATTTTTCCGCCATAACTCCTCCAACAATGGGGGCATGTAACACTTTACAGTAAGTGAGCATTACTCAGGGCTAAATGGGGACGGGACGCCTATGGAATCGTAGATCAGGCCGCAGATCTGTGTGTCCCCAGACAGCTGCTTCCTTAGGGTGCCAGAGATTTCTCTGAGAGCCAAAGGAACTGACCTCAAGATGGGGAGATGCTAGGAAGAGATGAGGCTGGCATTATTTTCATTGTTCCCGGGTGGTTTGGGCTTCCGATTCTGGAGATGGGGGCTCCCCTTGAGGAGAGGGGCCCCTCTTCCAGAACTGTTGGAACAAGAAGCCCCCCTACATCTGTGGGCTCCTGGACCAATCTGACTTTGACACCAGGCTATACTGTGGCCACTTATATTCACTACATGACGCCCGATCAGGACTAAGTACTTTGGTGCAAGAGTTAGCCCCGGGACCAAAAGTGGGAAATTGACTGTTCAGATGAAACCTGCTGGCTTATAGTAAAGAGGATGTAGAAAGGGGCTCAGCCCAGGCCCCTGTGCCCCTCGGGCTGATAGTGACAAAGGCTGAATCCCTGGCTGCGCTGCGAGGCATGGGCAGGTGGCAAACA
Source organism: Micronycteris hirsuta (assembly GCA_004026765.1). Taxonomy (NCBI): domain Eukaryota; kingdom Metazoa; phylum Chordata; class Mammalia; order Chiroptera; family Phyllostomidae; genus Micronycteris; species Micronycteris hirsuta. The sequence continues at coordinate 44,167 of PVJI01008311.1, read as the reverse complement.
TGAAGCACTGTAATTCTATGGGAAATTTCAAAATGGCCAGGTCCCTTGCACTTGGTAATTGCTCGGTGCACATTCCAATAAGGCAGAAAGCACATGGCTGGAGGCAGCTCATAATAGGAGGCAGTGATGATCACTTATGCAATGTTCCATTAGATGCCATTACAAGAGCCTGCCCTTTCGTTGTAATTTGGTGCTTGACTAAGTATGTGAGAATAATGCAGTAAACTCATTGGTGAAAGGATAATGATGCAGAACAAAGAGTAAATCAATAATACGCACGATGCAGTTAATAATATCACCATTATGAGCTGTTATTGTTACGGAGCTGCACTTAGTGATCGGGCGAGCGGAGGCCGACACGGGGAGGGAAGAGTGTCCGCAGCCAAGACGTTTGAACATAATTGCTGTGCTCTCTAGCGGGCAGCAGCTAGGTTGAGGGGGGTCCCTTGGCCACCCATTCAAATTTTATGCTCAAAATCCGTATGACTAACACCTTCCTAAAATACATAATATTCAGAATACATGATGTAAATTAAACGCTCGGATTATATACATTTTTATCGCATCATACCTTAAAATGTTGCTTGTGGCACATGTGCATTTATATGGACAAAACAGGCTGCTCGTGAATTTGCATGATCTGCACAAGATTTCTGATTTTGAATTTGCCAAGTGTGTTCAGAAGTCGACTAAGAAACAGAACCTCCCTCCTGACAACTTCACAAACAACGGTAGAGTTGCTTAGAGCAATTCTAACACTTTCTGCCCACACATTTCCATGATTAAGAACAAGACCAGCACCCTAGCCAGGTGGCTCAGTTGGATGGAACATCTCCCCATACACCAAAAGGTTGCAGTTTTGATTCCTGGTCAAGGCACATACCTAGATTGTGGGTTCAATTCCCAGTAGGGGCATGTATGGGAGACAACCAATGGATGTTTCTCTCTCACATCAATGTTTCTCTTTCTTTCTCTCTCTCTCTCTGTCTCTCAAATCAATAAACATATCCTAGAGTGAGGACTAAAAATGAGTGAATGAATAAGTGAGACCAGCATGATCCAAGGTAAGGGTACCTCCACAGGACTGATCTTGGTTTCACCTGGATGTGAAAGTATGTCATATTGGATTCCCTGCTCCACCACCAAGGACGAGTGTAATCCTGGGCAAGCTTCCTCCCCCATTCAATAGATGAGGGACCTGAGAAGTTAAAACCCCCAGCCGGCCTCCTGCCTCAGGCATTGCAAAGCTTGTAGTTCTGTACCAGCATAAGCCCAGTTATTCAAAGCTGGAATCGAATCAACGAGAGGGCCAGAGAAATGCCTGGACATTCATCCTTCCTACCCCGTATGCAAAGAACTGAATGAATATCTGCCAGCATTCCCTCTTCCTCTTTTAAAGTCATTCATCTCGAGGACAGATGTGTGAGAAGTGGAGGGGAGGAGATGAGTTCACCCTCTCACCACTGAATCAAAGACCCAGCCAGCTGATTTATTCAAGCTTAGAAAGAGTCAGGGTTCTCTTAGTTGAAAATGTGCTGGGTACATATAAAATATATTCCAATGCAATCAATATTATCCCTTAAGCCTTTAATTAGCTTTCACTTCTCTTAAGAAGTAGACAAATGCTGGCAGAAGAGAGGAGAAGAAAAAATTGACTTTTCTCATTTGGTGTTAGCTGTCCAATACCATTCTAGACAATGTAAAATATATATCTTTTAGCTACAGCATGATTTCTGGGGTAGAGATCAGTCTTTATCAAAAAGGGAGGGAAAAAAATCTTCCTTCAACATAATTGGTATTTCTGGTCAGAAAAAGCGAGATTGATTGAAAGCAGACTGCCTCTTTGCCCAAGGAGAGTTATTAGACGCATTATCATGGCAACCTTGGGGAACCCATATTGTTCCAATCTGTCCTATATCTGATCTGGAGATTTACGGCTTCCCCCTTTCGTGCCAATAATCATTTCCCTCTATTTTGTTTTCCATACAGTGAAAGTTATCAAGGAACCCACATACTGAAAACGTTTGAATGCAGTTAGAATTGATGGATGGGGAGAGGCCGCCCTTCTAACTCAGCATCAGCATTAGAAGGTCTGCTCCCAGCAGCCCACATCTGAGGACGTACCAAGGGCCTGCAGGAGTGCAAGGGATGGACAGTGAGAGGGAATTTTTATTTCTCAGAAATATTTTCAGGAGTTGAAAGTTCCAGAGGCAGTAGTTTTGGGAAGGGTGTTATTGAGGGGAGAAGAGAAACAGAGTTTCTTGTATCTTCAACAATTGAAAATATAATTGAAAATGCTCTAAGATTGAGAGCAGGGTGTGCTGTCCTCGGAAGCAGAGTGATGGTTGTTAGCGGTGTGTGATTTGAAGAATGCCAAAAAAGATCCTCATCCAAAATTATCTCTGTCAGGCTCTGTGACACCTACAAATCTACCACGCAAGATTGCTACTCTGATAGCCCTGTGATGGCTCGGCTCAGATGCTAAATCACTAAACAGTCTTAGGCAAGGTACCAATTCTGCATTTTATAATTATGAAGTCAGAATCTCTGAGGTGCTGCAGGATTTATTTAAACAGGCAATACATATGACGGGCCTAGGAAAGGGTCTGGCTCATGGTTAGCATTCAATGGTAGGATTCATGTGACACCTGTAAATCACTATGTAGCGGATATAAAATGGTCTGTGTCCCATACAATCTCAGCTAATCCTCAGACAACCCTGTGTTCTATTACCTGCATCTTTTCAGATACCCTCTCTGACCCTCAATTTCCTTAGGCGGTGTGCCTGGGATCCCACAGCAAGTAAAAGTGACTCTCCCAGGACATGACCCAGGTCTCTGACTTTCATTCTAAGAAGAAAGAGATGATGTAGAAAGGGCACAGGCTTCAGTATTTCAGCTTCTGCTCCTGTAAGACAGGCAGGGCTGGACCAACAGGAGATCCTCCTGAACACATGGTGGAGGGGGTGTCTGAGCACTCTTCCCTAGGCCAGGAGAGAGGCCTAGTGTGGGGACTGGTGTGGACAGAGATAAACCTCACTTAAAGCATCACAGAGATGCAGTATCACTAGATTTTGGTGGCACCTGGTCACCCGGGCCAGAAGGCTCAAGGTGGCAAAGTCTGAGTGACAGGAAAAACTCTACACCAACTTTCAACTTAAGCCACACAACTGGGCAAACCTGGGGCCACAAAGTGATGCAAGTGTCCATTTTAGACATTATGGACCACATCTAGCCCAGGACTTCCTCACCAGCCCAAGGATCCAAGGCGAACAGAAATCTAGATGGTTTGTTGACAATGGAGAACATTTAGGAAAGTTACACCCAAAGGTAGCAAAAGGCTGCCTCTAAATGCAGCTCTAGATTTGAACATTTTTAGACCACTGTCGATCATGACTGATTTCTAGTGGGCCTGGTCACGTGGTCAATGAAGGTGGCCAACAAACCTAAATCAATAACCATTTGTCATCAGATGTACTTTTTGGTTTTTAAAGCTTTGTTTAGTTCTGTGAACACATCTTTCTTGGGATAAACTAACGTTAATGTCTAGGACTAAAAGATCCATCTCAGAGGCATGAGGAAGCATGTGAAATGAAAAAATAGTAGCAGACGGATTCTGTGGAAGGGACTCACTCATCCCGAGGAGGCAAGCGTGGCTGGTTTGGGGTCAGGGCCCCATGAAGGTGGGCGCGGTTGAATTGGAGGTGGGTAACACGGGCAGGGCAGGGCGCAGGCGTGGCATCGAGGGGTTGAGTGTGACTTGATCAGAACAAGAACACAGCTTGACTGTTATGAACGCTGTCAGGGCTCACCAGAAAACGACTGACTGCTTATTTCATGGGTACCTCTTCACTAAGTACATATTGGTGTTATTAAGCATCTTCATCTCCAGAATGAAATCCTACACATTCTCCACAATCACTCTGCTCCCTTCTTGGAAATGGGTCAGGAAGCTGGAATACCCCTGTGGAGCTGGAACCCCAGTTTAGAGCTCAATGCCACTGGTGCCTTTCAGAATGGGCGGCTTAGGACTGATGTAGGGCTGGAGGCATGAAAGGAGGGCAGAGAGGCGGCCCCAAGACAAAGCTTCTTGAAGCTCTAGGGAATGAATCATCCAGAGCCACTGAGACTGACTGAGCTTAGTTCAATGAGACCAAAAATCTACACACTTTTAAAAAGACTCGGGTAGTGTTACGTAGAGCCAGCAGCCTTTGAAAAAGGGACTGTGACAGTGATGGGCTCCCTTGCGTGTTCTCACGTGTATCTTTGTGTCAGGATTGCCCTCGGCGAGTGTAGAGTCTAGTGCCTGCATCATTCTGATGTGGAAACTGAGGTCCAGAGATTCAGTGCCAAGTGAATGCCAGAGCAAGGGCAGACCTACCACTGTGGTTTGATGCCTTCTAAACAGAGGGAGCAACTGGTGTGCTGGAAAGAGCTCCCAGGGAGCAGTCACTATAAAATGAAGAGGCCCAGACTGACTGGGCTGCACCACAGACACTGATGAATCCTCCCACAGGGCTCTAGTTCTCTGGCCCCACCTCAGTTCATGCCATCGGCCTATCTTGTCTAGACCTGTGCAACAGCTTCCTAATTCAGTTACCTGTTTATGCTCCCCACAACTGCCCCCCGCCCTGCAAAAATGCTAACGAGCGAGGACAGAGGCTGATCTGACTGCATCAGATCTCACAAGGGCTGGGGGGTCTTCCATCTCTCTTTAGCAGAGCCTCACTCTGGGAAGACAATGTAAAATGCACAGCGCTGGGCTGTTTATTTTTAAAGATACTATATCCATTTTTACTGGAACAAGTATAAAGAACTTGAAAAACCCATAGCTATCCTGTCACAATAAATCATACAGAGTAAATTGAAAATCCTATACAGCTTTTCCTGAATACATTGGGCTCACTTTGTCAAAGAGCTAGATGAAATGTGGCATATATTGATCTCGATGTCTCTGTAAAACTATAATATTTATATCAAACACATATGCTAGAATCTCTTGTCTTTCTGCTGAGCCTTCTAATCATGTTTTCCTCGTCCCACCTCCCCCCCAGTGCCTCCCACCATTGGTAGCCGCTGACTTGATGGGAATGCATTTTAAGGACTTGTCAAAAAAATTCAGCAGTGTTTTATCATGTAGAAAGCAGGGTGGGGTAGCAACAGACCCCACAACCCACATCACACAGTGGTCAGTACACAAAGTACTGCCCAAAAGGAAGAAGGCTACACCAATTCCTGCCTTCCTGCTTCTTCCCGAGCCAACGGCCTGTCCCAAAGGACTGCCCCAAAGGATTTCCATGTGGGGCTTGTCTTTTGTAACAAAGGTAAATCCAGGCAGGTGGGCCCCATCCTGGACTCCGAAACTGGCTGGGATTTCAAGAACTATCTGTTGACCGATGGACTGGTTGGGAGCAGACGTGGCTAGGTGACCTTATGCCACAGTTAGTGCAGAAGAAACTTAACAGTTAACTGTAAGCTTGTCAAAGCATTGATTGACTTGCCACCTCAGATCCACCACCACATTTCAAGTTTATGAGAGAACAGTACACGTAAAAAGGACCAAAATGAAATCAAAACAACTCTGAGAGCACATCATCCCAAACCCTGTTTTAACCATTTCTTGTTAAAACTAATTTTTTTAAAAGCAAGCAAACAACAATAAAAATAAAAACAAAAACAAAACCCAAGGAAGTTGGAAGATCAGATCATTTCCTACCTAGGGGCACATCTATTGCAGTACTTGCTAATCACAAAGGAAGGAAACGTCTTCTCCCTCCTAGCGAGGAGGAGAATGAGGTAATCATCTGATCCAGCTGTCAACAGAGTTGTTCTGGAGGAGACAGGCTGTTTTACTAACTTCGGGGACAAGGTTGAGCAAATAGACCCCAACAGTGCGGCAAAGGCACCTCTGGAAAATAGCCCCAAGGTCAGAGGACAGCCCCAATGGAAAACACTGAGGTGTCCTGCCCAGACCAGAACCTTCTGCATGAAGGGGGTGCATCTTACCACATGCAGACGGTCAGGACCTGAAGGCCCCCAGCAGGATCTGTGTCTGCACCTCCGTGATCAGACTACACACAAGGAATGATCCCACATCTTCTGTAGCTGGTTACCCAAAAGGCGTTTCAGTTTAAGTCTCAAAACTAAATTCTGGGAACTTCAGCGTAGGAGACATTGGCTGTTTAGCTTGTACCCTCCCTCTTGTCAACGGTCCCTCATTTTCAGTTTGGAGAAGCACTACTCCCAACCCAGGTGCAGTTCCGGGCCCTTTAATCAAGGTTCCCTGCCCAAGCTCAGCCAATCGGTGGTGCTTTTCACTCTTGAATGGAATGACGCTAAGTGCACCCTGGGAGCTGAGTCACCTGATGGCAAGACCCTGTAGTGACAGCCCCGTGTTTCTCCCGGCAGGTTCCAGAGCTGCTTCTCGGGGTCATCGCTGTCCTTTCTCGGATCTGACTCTCCAGCTTTCTCTTATTCTAGAAGGTATTCTAACCTTCAAAAAAAAACCTTAAAAAATCCTCTTCTGCTTAAGTCAGCAAGAATTAGTTTCTGTTGCCTATAACCAAACTACCCTAACTGGAAGATTTTTTTGCCTTTAGTTTTCATTTAATTCTCACAATAACCCAGGATACAAATATTATCACCAGTTTTGGTTTCTTTCTCTCTGCTCCTTTTCTTCCTTCCTAGAAGAGGATTTACACAGCCTTCTTAAACAAGCAATGTCGTAACTGCCCAACTCACACAAATTGCAGGGTTCTTCCTCTCTCTCTCCATCCCCTCACTTGTTTTGCATTTTATTTATCCCACTGCTGCAGACTTAATGGCCTCTGGCCATGTTTAAGTAAGCCAGTCTTCCCTTCACTTGACTCTTCCAATTCTAGATGGTTCTCTGCTCTCACAGAGGAATCAGGGCACTGAAGGGCACTTTCCTCTATTCAGATCAAAGCAGATTTGTCTCTCTCCACTTGCTAATTCTGTTTCTGAACAGGAGGGACAAAGAAAAGAGAAGATTAAGGCAAAAGTCAGCTACCCTTTTGGGAATGAAGGTGAAACAGAGAGAGAATGAGTCCAAGCAAAGAAATGGTTCTCAATTTCGGCGTGGAGGGGAAAGCATGCCAGCTTGGATTTGCAAATCAAGCCCTCCCTACCACCCCCGCTAAACTCTGCCTCATGGCCCTACAGCATATGCCCTTGGAATTGACCCTCCCATAAAGACAATCAAGTTGGCACATCCTGGCCTGGTCCCCCAGCCACAGCCACGGGTGTGGCCCCACATAGCATACTCTGCTAGCCTGCCAGGCTGAGTAGAAGCAACACACTTGCCTGGCCCCAGAGGCCTCCAGCCTCTATTGCACACAGGAGAACTGGGAACTGTCCACAGCTTCCAAGGCTTGGTGAGGCCTAAAACTTCCCAGGGGGAAGGTCTGGAATGGAGCGGAACTCAGGGTAGCATCGGCAGCTCCCCACCCTCCCAAATTTCTCTGCACCCCTCTTTCATTGGGTCCATCATTAGACCCATAGGTTTTGGGGGCACAAATCACCTGCTGTTACCTGTGCCCTAAACTATTCCAATGGGTGCATTTAACAATGGGGATTATCAAATGCTTTTAGGAGCACCCTTCTAAAATGCTGGCAGCCTTCATGTTGCTTTATACCTTCATGATTTTATTGAATAAAATTCTTACCAAAAAAGCATCTCACTGTGATGATGCTCCTACGTAATCAAGCTTCTGTTTAGCTGCCACTGGCTTTCTGAATGATTCTGATTGGTCAAGGTCTCAGGTACACTCCAGGATAGCAAGAACCATACCTTCTAGCTCACCCTTTTAAACACGGTACATAGAAAGCACAGTGCCTGGAACATGGAAGGGACTCAAATAACTTTTAGTTGAGCAAATATGTTGAATGAGAGCTTTCCTAAATTTGCTGTCTATGATGGCTGACATTGGCCTTTGTGGTCAGTGGCGAAGGTCGTTAATACCTCTCACAGAGATGGCGTGCATGTACCTCTGAATCGCCTCCATAATCCCTTATTGGGAAGGTACAGGGAGGGGATATCAGAATGCTTTTGCTGACAGTTGGTACCCACATTTGGAGCAGTCCCTGTGGTTCTGGGGATGGGAACAGACCATCACTGTCATGCGACCCCAGTGGTAGATGAGGAGGCTGGATCCTAAGAGTCCCACCATCAGGTTTCCATGAGTTTCACATTGCATTAGCCCCTACAGATTTTTAATAAACAGAGACACTGGGCTTGGCCAGTTAGAAAGTTTCCTGGTTTATTTCAGTGTATGATGGCAGCAGCTATGGATGAACCCCAAATCTATTGTACGAAGAGCTGCTCTGTGCAGCTCTGGAACGACTTCCATCAGAATGAATGGCATAGCCAGAGACCCCGTCTCCGGAGGGTTTAGTTCCTTCTCTAGACTTGAAATCTACCCAGCAGGGATTCATCCAATCAAATGTGAGGTTGAAGAGAAAGAATCTTCGAGGATTGTAATTAGAAAAGTCATATTCAGAATTCTTTTTTTTAATGGAAGAAAGAACATTTGAGAGCAAAATCTAGGCTTGAATGTGATTTTTTATTTTTTTAGGCACATAGTTCATCTCCCACCTACATTTCTATTCTTGTTTGCAGAACAATAGCTGGAACATTTTGATAAGTGTGTAGAAGGGAAGAGAGACAGCAGGAACGTGTTGGGGGGGAGCTTTCATTCCATTAGTATTATCAGGAAATTGATTTAATATGCAACCAAGTCTCTTTAAATAGAGCGTCAAGTTTGAAAGGGACTGAAGATGTGGCTTATAAGAATCCAAAGCAGATGCAAAGAAAGAAACGCCCACATCCACACCCACTAAGATCCCTCTCATAAAAAAGAAATATCTGGCATATTACATTATACGATCCAGCATCTAATTGACACTTGCTTTTGGTATCTGTCCCTCGGTACTGAATTTCAGAAGTACTCAAGGGGTCATTGTTCCAAAGTATTAGGGCAATCTCATTTTTTACCTCCCCTAAAAGTTTAATGTTAATCAAAGCAGAATGCCTAATCAGTCCAAGATGGGCTGTCAACTTGAATTATCTGTTTGTCTTCCTATTTACTGTATCTGTCTGTCTACAGTTCTTCATATCTTTGTGAAGATCGGTTATTGGGGCCTGTGTTTCCTTTTGACTCGAATGGCTACCAGATGATCCTTCCCAGTGATATGCTGATGATTTGCTAATTTATGGTTTTAAAAACTAGGAATCTGAAGACATTGCTGGGGAGTTCGGGCCGGGGCTCGCGTGGGCGTTGCAAGGAGAGAGCTGAGTGGCTCACTTGTGAGGGGATGGGAGTGCGTGTACACTGCAAACCTTCAGTCGCATTTCAGCCAGAACGATGTCTGGGAAACAGAAATCACAAACAACATCTCGTAAGGAGCATCACTCCCAGGAGCAGCCCCCGATGCAGGCTGTGGAGAAGCAAGAGTAAGTGTTGCCCACGCTCCATGTCCAAGGGAAAGGAAGGGAAGGCCCAGTGACTCGGCCCAAGACAACACCACAAGAAGTAACCTGCATCCTGTTCCCACGCGCCAGGGCCAGGCGTTCTCAGGAACAGCAGCCACGGAAATGCTGTGGAGAGGCTGTTACGTCCGGGAACCGACAGGGGAAGCTTCAATAAGCTCTGAGTTTGAACTCCCCAACCACAGTGGTGGTCAAACAACACACACTGTGCAGCTCACGGCCGACGTGGCACATTTGGAGAGTTTCACGGGTGGGTAGGACACACTCCCCAGTGCCTGGTGTGCAGCGAGCACTCGGCAGACACACGCGGGATGAGTGAGGATGAAGGCGTAACTCATGATGGCTCCTTTTAGGTGGGGGCCCTCTCAGGGGTAGGTTAAATGAGTGTTTGTAAAGAAATAACCCCGTTCCTCCCCAGCAGATCATTTAAAACTCCAATTCTTTAAAAAAAAAAATTTTTTTTTAAATGGTCTAGAGCCACGGTGGGGCAAAACCTGAGTGTAGAAAAGAAAGTGAAGTGGAATTTCACATTGACACAAGGCAGCCATGATGGAGGGACTAGGAAGTGTAATTAGAAATTATCAAAGGATGCAGAAGGAGGTGATGGGCATATTTCTGATAAGAGAAAAGAAAGAGTCAAATAAAGAACCAGGGAAGGTATGTGGATGCCTCACTTGGTGGGTCGGTGGAAGAGCAACCCAGAGCCCAAGAGAGAAAGACTTTAGGACTCAGGCCCATGGAGGCAGAAGACAAGACTGACGGTGGCAAGAGGGGTTCCCAAAATATGAACTTTAAAACCTAGAGTGTTAACTTCTTTCGGGGGTAACGAAAGCTGGGTAAGTAGTCACTGAACATGCTGTAACATCTCCAAGGTGTCACCTCCCTGGACCACTTTATTGAACGTAAATAATCCCTGTTTTGCTCTATAACAGAATCTTTGGTTTCGTCTCTAGGTTTTGTTTTTTTTTTTTTTGCAAATATTAAAATTTATGCCTGGTAACTTCTTTCAACACCCCTAGCTCATTGCCTGTAACCTTCTAGAGACTGCAGCCTCCACGAGGACAGGGTCCATGGGTAGCCTGCTCATCCCAGGGAACCGCTGCATCCCTGGCACCGAACCCAACCCAGCACTGTGCCAGGCACAGAAGTACTCAGCGAGCATCCTGCACTGCACGAATGAACCAGTGGAGATAGTAACAGGACTGGACAGTGAGGCAGGTAACTAACTGTGCTCTAACAGTTCTTAGTTCTTGACATTTTGGTCCAAATTACCGAATACTCTTCAAAATATAGGCACTTACACAAAAGGACATTAAAAAAGCACTGTTTTCATTTTTAAATGGACAAGCACAATAGAGTCTGCCCTCCTCTATGTCTCTGGGGGTCCTTCCAACCCTGAGGGCACACCTGAGGTTGAAAGTGGACTGCCCTCACTCCCTCCAGAAGGTTGCAGCCTCCTGAGGGTTAACATCCCCACTCAAAGTTCTGAAATAAGCCCAGAAAGTGTGCCTTGCAGAGATGTTCTGGGAGGAGCTCCTGCTACTCTAATTCTCACTGAAAGTTCAGAAGCCACAACCAGAGACAAGCTCTAAGCTGAGCTGCAGACCAACCAAGGAACTGAAGGGAACAGGCAGATATGTCCACCCGGGCAGAGAAGGCTCTCTTTAAGACAAAACGGAGATAGGTCTGCCCCAGGAGGGCACCCAAATCTGGCAAATCACTGCAATCTACCATGGTCGTAGCCTAGAAAATGAACTCCCTAGGAAGGACGGAGCCAGCGAAGAGGCTGAAAGTGTTGAAATCCACAAATAACACACTGATCTCAATTTGATCAATGATCTGTCTGTCCATCCTTGAAAGCCCCTCATTGTCTGAAGTGTTCAAGAGGTAAATACATTTCTTGTCTAACAAAATGAGAAAAGTTCAAAAATAAAAATTGTTTCATCCCCTCTCCAACTTTTTGTCCTGGACCCTGGGGCTAGGACCCTTAGAGGTTATAAATGATCAGAAAGAGGCGACAGACCCCAAGTGATACTCATGCATTTCTTCCTCTCCATCACGTGCAGTATCCTGGCCTCACTTAAGGACAGAAGTGGAGAAAACAGACAATAACAAGATCACTGAGAGCAGACCAGGGTCTCGAGAGATGGTCTAGAGAATTAACATGACCCAGTGGAACATGCTGCCCCAGTCAAATCCCAGATCTACCCCTCACTAGCTGTGTGACGCCAGGCGAGTCATTGAACCTCTCTGCTCCTCAGTTTCCTCAACCACTGCAAATGGAAATGATAATAATACCTCCCTCACAGGTTTCTGCGAAAACAAAGAAAGGTGCAAGTGTCTGTAGATATTATTGTCACAGAAGGCGGTACTAGGGCTTTGCGCTATATTGATTCACATTCTCACTTCCAGAAGTATATAAGCAAACGTTCTAAGCGAAGCCATTAGCATTTAAGTTTCAAGGACAGCTTCCATGAATTGGAGCTAGACCTGGTTAGTCTGTGACAACTATTCCCCCAACCAGAAGGGAGACTCAGCTTTCTCATCCTACTGGGACATTTCCTCCAAGTAAATGATATCCACGTTCCTGTTCCCTTTTGTCTACTCCTTGTCCTCTGTTATTCATCCCTCTTTCTGTATATCTTCTCAGTATTTGCCTACTAGGAATCAGTAGAATAATCCAGGCCTATCCCGTTCTCCCCTGTCCCAAACACCTGGCCTAAGACTGCCCCAGTTTCAGCCCCTGAAGCCCAGCATGGGAAATAGAAGGCCTCCTCTAATAAGTGGGTTTGAACAGATGGAGTCTTCTCTGTGGCCGATTATTTTCCATGGCCCCTGGCCATGTGACCTCGGGCCATGCTCTGTCAGTTCTCATAAATTAACCAGGAGTGGGTTGAGTCACACACAGAGAGGAAACCTCTGGGGGAAACGGCAGGAGCTGTGGGAGGAAGGGGAGCAAGCTGGGGTCCCAAAGGCCATGGGAGCCTCACCCCTGCACCCCCCCACCTCCAAGAAGCTTTGACATTGCATGAAAGCAAAAAGGAGGAGGCAGTGGCCTCAGGAGGAAGGCTGGGATATAGGCAGGCTACTCTTCTGAATAAAATTTGGGGACTCAGCCCAAGGGGTTAATTGTCCCCAAGACCTCCAACTTGGAAAGACTGCCTTCCTCGGCCACTCCTGGAACCCCTGGTTGTTGATACGCAAGCCTGTTCTTAGGAGGCCCAATACGTTATAACAAGATAGAGAAAAGCTGAATCACAGACCCTTGCCGCCCCACACCCACCACTGGCTCTGATGTCCTGTGGGAGGTCAGATGTGGAATACTGATGAGAACATTGGAGTGAGCCACGTGCGCCCTTGACACCGTGCCGGTGGTGGTGAAGACATTCTGGGGATGCTATGTGAAGCGTTTACACTATGCCAAAGATACACTGGAAATGAGGTGCCAGCAAAATCTTCATATTCTCCAATACCCTAAAATTGGGTGCTACATAAACAAACCCCTGAGCTGCTCTGCCTAATTTTCTTTTACTCTAAATGATCTTTGGATTTCAAAGTTGTATGTCTCCGTAGCTTTGGGTTGCCAGTTACCTTGAGTCTTCTGACAAGTTAATGCATTTTTAGGGAGGTTATTCCTGAGTAAAATATGCAAACCTAAACAAATCCCTTAACTATGTATACGTTTTAATTACTTTCCAGGCGCTCCCTTGATTAACTCCTAGGGAGCGGCGTATGTGTGAGTGTGTCCACGAACACAGCACATATATTTATGCACACACACAAACATGGGCGCAGCACGCTATTTTAAGAGTCTGAACTCTGTCTTTCAACAAAGTTTAGCTGCTTTCCTCTTGCAAATGCATTTAATTTTATCTGGAAACTTTTTGACGTTGGAAATAGAACAACTGTAGTTTCTCATTATGTTTGCTGCCAGAACCCATGCTTGGTTGCTCAACTAAAGACCTTATATTGCTAATTACTACCACATGCCCACATCCCCAGCGCAAGAAAACTTATTGATTCTGACAGCCCATTCTCTCAACGCTGAATTCCAAATGAAAACTCAAATTTTGGCCAAACATAACATTTCATCAATCTTGTTCTACTGACTGGAAAAACAACATCAAACAAAGGGTGCTAATGGCCCTTTATTACCGCTCCTTTCCCAAGCTTATATTTTCTGATGAAAGATCTAAGTGACCAAAGGGCTTCTTTAAACTACTTAGTAATTAGCTTTTGAACCAGGAAACAATGCGCAAAGTAAAGTGAACAGTCCCAGTGTTGATGACAGACCTGCTCTTTGTCCACAAGGTCGGGGACACTGGAGACCCAAAGAGAACATTAAAAGCAAAGTGCGCATTTTCATAAAGGGAATAGAAAAAAGGGGGGGGGGAGGACCAGGCTAACAGCAGTGATAAAAGATTACGGCGATAGAGGCAGAACAAAGGCTGCAGGGAGTCTGTGATCTGAAGTCGCCACCACACGGGGGTCTGAGTGGAAATGCCACGGCAAAAATGGCCCATCAGACCAGGCCGGAGAGTGTGCACTGGTCTGGGGGCCTGGTCTGGGTCACTCATCAACCACAGCTGCCTGCTAGGCCCACCCACATCGGGCTTGGGAAGCGATATTGAGAGGGGGAGAAATTTACCTGGAGTGAGAGTCCAGAAATAATTTCAACAAAGACTTTGGGGCAATTGATTTTATTGACTCCTTTGGGGGCAGTGATGGGAAAAGCTGGCTGGGACAGTGAGGTGGAGAGGCTGCAGAGAGCCCCAGGCCTCGGAATGCCTTCTGCTTTATGGCAAGCTGTGCACACCTTCGAGGCAAAACGAAGAGAGAAGCTGTTTTCCTCTTGGCGTGGAACAAACGACCAATGGGAATCTTTAGACCGTATTTGGCCTTTTGGATGCAACCAGTGGCCCAGAAACCAGAACAGCTTGGTTCTCACCTCATCCAGGGCCGTTTCAATAATAGGACGAGGAGGGCTCCGTTGGCGGGAGGCGCAGCACTGGGCCGCCTCCCCGGAAAAGACGCCAACTGGCTTCCTCTCCTCCACCGCCCTTTGTTCCTCTGGAAGGGAACGGGTCCTGCGCATCGGTCCTTCAAGAAAATGAGCCCTTGTCCCCACCTCATCCTTTTCTGGAGGGAGGACCAGACACCTGAGCTCAGGATGTGCCTGAGTCACCACAGGAGAGGAACTCGCTCCCAAATGTGGCAGCCGGGCAACACAGAGCAATGTTGGAGGGGATGCTGTGCCACTGGCAGCGGGGGGTGGGGGGGGGTGTGGAGCAATTTTCTCTTAAAAACAAAACAGGCTTTTTCAGAGTTGACCTGAAAAGGAATGAAAAAAGAGCAAAAAACAAAACTTATTCCAACGCAGGAGGTTCCATAACAGGGAAGGGGCAAGAGTGAGGAAAATATTCTGCATCTAGGCCTGGACGTGCACAGAGGTACAGATTTCCTGAGTTGCACACTAAAGAAGTGTGCGTCTTACTCTAGAGAAGTTAAAATAAAAACAAAAGCTCAAAAACAAAACCTCAGAAACAAAGTTGTGTGCCCAAGAAAAAAAAATTAAAAATACTGAAGAAAAGTTGCTGCCAGCCAGACATTCTCCTCGAGAGACGGTGGCCGGCAGGGGACAGGGTGACGAGGTCCTGCCCAGTGCTCAGGATTAAAGCCTCTGGTTGATAATGGACCCGCACAGTGATATTGACACTGATAATGTGATCGGAGCACAAATTGAAAGAGACCCCATGTGGAAAGCATTTGTGCCTGGGAAGCCAAAGAAAAGACTCCTCAGCCATAGCACGCAGTGCCTGACATGCCGTAAACATATTATTTGTTGCCCGAAAGAAATTCCATCTGAGCAATGGATCCCTCTGAGGATGAGCCCTGTGCCTCTGGCTAAAGAGAACAGGTTCCCTGGTGGCCACACGCCTTACAGTAGGCAAGGTGACCTGGATCTTGTCCTCCCTAAGAGTTCGTTGCTGGAGTAGGATCTCATGTTATTGCTGCACAAAACCCCCCACAGGATGGCATCATTTTAGTGTGAGGGACCCGAGTGTAGCCACCAAGCCAGTTGGCATGCAGAATGAATGAGCCTGGTTCACTTGTTAGGGATCAGGGCAGAAAATATGGGCCCAGTTACAGGTGGACCCCTTCCAGAATAAATCCATGTCTCTTGGAAAGATGTGTAGGGAGGAAAGTTGTGAATGAGAACGGAGCTAGGTGGTTGGTCCCAGTGTGACAACCTGGGTAACTTCTGACGTCACACCCCACACAGAACGTGGCCCTTCCCTCACAGAAGCACCGAGTGGGGTAGGAGAAGGGCAGGATTCAGGTGCCACCACCATGGGGACTCTCGGAAGTCACTCAACCACATCTTTTCTGATGCAACTGACTTACTTTCTGCCTCCATGTTTGTTAAAAGTCCCGCCGAATTTATTCCGATTCAGGATGAGAGCAGCAATTTCGGGCACGTAGCGGGCAAACATTGCCTACATGCATGAAACAAAGAAACAAGAGCCAAAAAAAAAATGGCATGCAGAGAGGATTCTACCGCAGCGGAGGCAGCAAAACCTCTGGGCATACTTACTTTCTTCCACTAACCGCACTATAGGAGCCCCCGTATTTCTTGCGGTTTCCTATTAACTCTATGATTTCAGGGACGTAGCTGGCAAACATGGCCTGAGGAGAAGATAGGAGACAGAAGCGAGACTAAAAAGACAGGCCAAAGAAAGGGGGTGACCTTTTCAGAAGGGGGGACACTAAGATCTGAAAACACAAAAGGATTAGAACTGTGAAGGTATATACTGATACGTTGGATTATTTTTTAAAAAGCACAAAAAGGGCAAGCTCCTGAAAATACACAGGACAAAACAAACATTAGCCAACCTAGACAACTAAAAAAAAAATCACAGTTGAGAAGAATACGAAAGAGACAGGAACAAATAAATTGACATCTAGCTCTTCTTCCTGAAGAGAAGTAAGCAAGGGGGCACGTGGGGAAGCTACACACCCACACACCGCTGCAAGAGGAGACCTTCTTTTCTAGTTAAAATTCTAAGGGGAGTCGATGCCTTTCTGAGTGATTGAAGACAATAAATACTAAAGGAAGATTTAAAAATACAAACGTTTCCATTTAAAAACTACCACTAAAACGCACACAAGATAAATTTAGGGAATGACATGGGAGGAAAGGACAGCGAGGAGAAACACAAATCTGCCATGTTTTGTCCAGCAAACACTGTGCTTGTGGCCGGCTTCGCAGGTCTCCCCGTCCACGGGGGCCTCGCAGACGCTGCGGAAACACCTGTGCAGATGCACGCGCGCACATGTACATCCGTATACATTTTAAAATGTATACGTCATAGGCATACAAAACAGACAGATGTGTATGCATCATGTAAATGTGTGCGCTGTGTACATATGTGAATGCTGTGTGTGAAGTAGGGCTTTAATCACTTACCTCATACAGAGCACAAATCTAAACTTAAAGTGAGCTGCTTCAAAAGACAAAATGCAGCCACCATCTACAGGTTGCCAGAAGTCCCCCTTGAAAATTACATCATCGCCGACCGTTAAGATCTGCATAGACCAGAAAAGCGAACAGCAAAACCTTCTGACTTACAAAGGGGGAGGAAAAATATCCCAGGTGTTGCATGTAATGGAGTTAGTTGGCTGTTTATAAAACCAACACACAACTCACACGGTGACGTCCCCCCAGGCAGGACTGGTGGGCTCTCCTTCTCTGATGTGGAGACCCCACTCTTCAGGGCAGGCCCCAGCCACAGTGTTTGTTGGAAGTTTGGGGAGGACTATAAAAGGGCGGGGGAGCTCTTGAAACCGCAAACTGTCTACAGAGTATCGACAGCATCTACCAGGGCCAGGTGACAGCAACTGTCCTTGCGGAATGTCAGATGCTGAATTACATTACAAAGGGACAGACACTCTCACTTAATAAGCGAGCATCACTTTCTTAAGACAATTAAGTTTGCTCCCAGCTAAATGGCTGTCCCTGACAAGGGCAACATGCCTGGGTGTCTGGGAAACAAGTTTAATACACCAAAGAAATATGCAGAGAAGTCACCCTCGCGCTGGGACTCACTTAGCCTTATTGTAACACTAAGGCAGTCACTTGCTTCTAATGCAGAAACACAGCATCAAAAATACAAAGATTTAAGGAAATGGATAACAGAAAATATTAATAACCATAAAAATCAACACCATAATAAAGAGTTTTTACCAGTCCCCCGAGGATGAAGAAGACCATGAAGAGGCGTCCAAGTGTGGTTTTTGCATAAACATCCCCATAGCCAACCGTGGACATGGTAACCATGAGTAAATAGACACATTCCCAGTATGTAAGAGCCTGGTTGTTTTGGAAATTTTCCCATGGGTCCCCTGAATTCTCCACCTAAAGCAAAGGGACGGGAGAAAAAGGAAAATGTTATACTGTATGCATGACAAACCAGGAACACAAAAGCTCCAACAGGATGATTCTGGAGGCGCAGCCCCCACTACACGGGGTGTTTTCTGCCCTGGGCCAACTTCTGTAAGTGGTGGCGGAGCAGGTAACAGAGGAGCAGAATGGCAGGAACACAATCATGCCTTCCTTCTGATTGGGGCTAAGAGGGAAAGGAACAGAAATCGATATCTGGTCCTCCTTCCTGCTCATTGTTAAAGATTTGAAGTCAGCTGAATTTTTGGGCATTGCTCTGGCCACATTTTATGGCGTTCCCATCAAGGAAAGAGCCAGAGAGCCCTGGCCTGACCTTTCTCAGTGAGCTCCTGCTCAGTCCCAGAGGGCCCAACTCACATGGTCCCAGAGAAATTCTAGACCCTGCCACAGGGGGCCTCCTCTTTTCATTATTTGGCCAGGAGCCTTGCTCCTCCAGATCTTATGCCCAAATCCCAAATAGCATCTCTTGGAGTCTGCCTCTGCTCTCCCTGCTTTGTAGAATGTCAGCAATGGCTCTGCCCTGCAAACTGCAAAAATTTCCCCAGGAGCACACAGAAAGTGAGCTCATGAGAACAATTTGTTTTTGCACAACACTTTAGACCCAGGACTAGCAAGGTTTTTCTGTAGAGGGCCAGATAGCAAATGTTTTCCACTTTGTGGGCTAAGCAATGTCTGATCTCTGTAGGGACGACTCAACTCAGCACTTGTAGGTGAGATCAGCCAGAGGCAGCACAGACGCTGAGGAAGCATGGTTACGTTTGGAGACCTGTGGCCCCACGGCTGTAGCCTGCCCATCTCTGCTTTAAATTTAACAAAACACTTTCAGTCCTTTTATTATATTTGATCTTCCAACAAAACAGTGAGGCAAGAGAGGTACTTTAGATTGCCTCGGGAGACTGGGAGAGATGGGGCTGGATCTCCATGACCAATGCCTGTGACCTGTCAGCAAGGCCAGTGCAGGGGCAGGTCCCCAGACCTCCAACTCTGCCGCTAGGGAAAGTTGCCAGGAGCTGAACTCTTCCACACATCAACACCTGTCCTCAATGTACCATTTCTATGGAGGTTTCCTGGTGAACCAGAAGGTACTTCAAACAGTAGGAAGGAGAGGTCACTGGCCTATTGAAAATGACTAATCCCTCAGTACCTGTGATTTAGGCAGTTGGCAGAATCAGGGTGATAATCTAAGGGCCATTTCAGCCACAAATCCCATCAGCATAAAGAGGTGGGTGGGGAACCGTCAGATCTAGTGACTGAATGAGAGCCTGGGCTTCCGACCAGGCTGAGCTCCACGGGCTGAAAATGATGTAAATCCAAGTGGGGGGTTGCTAAATGCACACTTCGACCCTTATGCAGAGAGACAATCAGGGAAAGGCACCTTTACTCAGAGTTATATGAGGTTCTTTCCAGGTGTGACAGTTTGTATTTGTATCAAACAGGCTCCCCACAATAGCTGTGCTCCCCTAAAAGCAGGAAAAAAGTCTGCCTTGAAGAGGTGAGGACAGCTTGACTTCATAATACAAGCCTTTCAAAGAGTCATTAATTTAAATGAATTAACATTTTTGAGATACCAAATAACTTGACAAGTCATCAGGCAAGAGAATCAAAGGTGGCTTTTTGGTAGGGGGGAAGTAAAAAGAAATCCAGGGATCTGAATTTGTTGTTTAGGAAGAGGTGTGGGTCAAACTTCCAACCTCGGCCCCAAGAAGGTTTTGTGCGGTTGCTGAGGAAGCATTGCCATCTTGTGGTTCTTTGGGGTATTGCATGCAGAATAAAAATGTCCCAAAGCTTCAGAGCACTGCTGGTGAGCTGAAAAACGCAGAAAAATAGTGGGAACATTACTCACCATTTGGAACCAGTTTGGGGTAAAGGGTTGGAAACCCAGACAATGGTGCAGCTGCTTTTTCTTTCCCTACATTCTATAGCTGGGCTTAAGTTTCTCACCAGTAAGAAAAAAATGTAGGTGCTAAAATGACAGAGAGGGGCTCGCTCCAGGAGAGCCAGAGCTAAAGCACCTTCAAGGACACTTACCAAGTGGATGAACCCGGCTGCTGTCAGCCACGTGCTGATAAATATGGAGAGCAGATTCACCAGCTTGATAGAATTACTGCATAAGAGACAATAAGCAAAATCCCCAAATTACAAAAGAAGTCCCCGTCCGGGCCACCTGCCAGAGAGACAGGAAGCTCACCCCTCACACCCCAGTGTGTCTCTGACGCCAAAGCGAGCCCCAAGAAGGGGCAGCAGTAGGCCCGCCAGAGCACACGGGAAGATCACATAAGGGCTATTCAAATGGTCCCTAAATTCATGACCCCAATTTTGTTCAAGTTTTTCTGTAATTAACTTTATTTTGAAAGTCTTTAAATCTACAGAAATAATCAAAGAACAGTGTAATGAACACCTGTATGCCCTTCACCGAGATTGACTAATTAACAGTTTGTCACCTCATTGGCTTTATCTCTACTCTTTCCTTCTTCCTTTCTACTTATGTATGTATTGATTGATTGAACCATTTACAAGCAGACTGTAGACATCATGGCACACGCCCCTAAACACTTCGGCATTCAACACCTAAGAAGGACACTGTGCAACACAATCACAATATAACTGCCGTGCCTCAGAGAGTGAACGGGAATTCAGTAAGGTCCTGAATATGTGCTCCTTATTCAAATTTCTCCAGTTGCCCACAAACTATGTTTACTGATGTTTTCATTTTCTTCACCCTGATCCAGGAACGGACCAAGGGTCATGCACTGAGTGTGGTTTTGACGTTGCTTTAATCCAGGGGTCAGAAACACGTCTGTGAAGGGCCAGTCAGTGAACATCTTAGGTGCTGCAGGTCACAGAGTCCCTGTCATGACTACTCAGAGCTGCCACTTGCACGACATGTAAAGGAATGATGTGGCTGTGTGCCAGTAAGACCTTATTTACAAAGTAGGCAGTGGGCTGCCATGGGCTTTGTAGTTTGCCAATCCCTGCTTGACTCTCCTTTAACCTACGATCTACCCCCCTCCTTTTGTTTGTTTTTAATGACATTTAATTTTCTGTGCACCCAGGTCAGCTGTGTTATAGAATGTCCCACAGTGTGGATTTGTCTGATTGGTTCCCCCATGATTCAGTCATGTTTAAGTTCTTCTGTTAAGAATATCAGTAAGGGTGTTCGTGCTATTTCACAGTAAGAATGGCATCTCAGGAAATCCCGCCTCAGTCACACAGGTGTAGTCACTTGGTTACCATGGAAACGCCAGATCTCCTGAAAGGCACCCATTTCCTGTTGGTAAATTCATCTTCCTTCTGTGTGGTGGGATTCTAAGACCATAAGAATATCCTGTTTCCCAGAAACCTCAGACCTAATCATTTCAGAACCACCAGTATTCTTTGAGTGCATCCGCTGGAACTCACTAAATTTTAAGTTCCCTGAGAGGAGGGGCCTTAGCTGTCCAGATCTCGGAAGCAGTGAGTCCCTGGCGCATAGTAGGGTTTCTATGAGTATGTGCTGAGTGAACTGGTCCCTTCCTCTGCAGTTTCCCCACTAAACTTCCCCTTGCTCACTCCCAGTGGGGCAGCGTTCCTTGGACGCTGTTGTCAGCGGCCCACTTCCCTGTCCAAAGGCTCCCTGTTGAGCAAATGCTATGTCCAAACTCTGTCCTTCCACTTCCAGCACTGTCTGAAGTTCTGGCTCTCCTTATGCTGTTCTTCTACATAAACTCTTGGAACATTCATCACAGCCAAACCTACTTCCCACATCTGTGCTTATTACCCAGGGGGAAAACCCTTTCCATCTATCCAAGTTTTCTCTTCTCTTCAAAACCTGGTTCAACCCACAAGCCCCTCTGCAACACAAAGGGGCTCCTCCGCTTGGCTCTCACCTCCAGCCACTCACTGGTAATCGATCCCACTGTCTTAAGGCATCGTTTGTAATGTCACTTTAGATGGCTATTTGACTCATACACCTAACTGCATCTTGCAGAAAACAACTCTGTTTCCTCGTTCAGTCTCCCCATGGTGGTCCAACACCTCCCACAGGGTGGTTCCGCCCATCGTTGATTGATTGAGCTCTGCCTCCTCCTGCTCTCTCTCAAGGGGAACCAATGATTTTAATTCTAAGAGTTTGAGAGCACAGTAATAGTAATGGCTAACATTGTTATTATGCACCCCATCACTCTACGTGCTTCACATATATTAACTCGTGTGATTCTGATCTCCCTATTGTTCCCACTAACCACAGAAGGAAGCTGAGGCTCAGTGAGCTTAAGCAGCAGTGTGCCAGAGGAAACATGGTTAGTAAGTGGTGGGTCAATAGTCAAACCTAGGGCTGACTGTCTGGCCCAAAGCTTGCCGACCTAAATAATTTGGAGAGGCAGTACAAAGAAGCCAAGTGGGCCTCTGTTTCTATGATGCTTTGCTTTGTCCAAAGGACAAAAATCTCTTCTTCCAGGGCAGCCCTGTGGATGGTTAGGTACCAAGCAAAGGCCCCACCTGTCCCTCTATCTGAGTGGCCCAAGCCAGGCTGGCCAATGGAGGGAACTCCCAGCTCTAAAGAGATATGAGGTAGAGACTAGTAGAGGCATTTTTCAGAAAATAAGGGGGAGATAATCATTCTCCTTCTGAGATTTGGGTTTAAAAAAATGTAAGCCTGGAGCTCTAGAAGACCATCTGCCCTGCAGAAACTCTGCCTGAGAGTGAAATCCAAAGGAAACAGAGAGGGGCACAGAACCCTGATAAAGCAACCTGAACCCCTGAATCAGACAAGTCCAGTTCCCTCTTGGACTCACAGTCATCCCAAGGCGAGTTCAAGGTGGACTCCATCACTTGCAAATAAAATCCATCTGCGTACAAAAGAAGTGGGCAATATCTAAAATGTTCTCAGAGAACCCCGAATTGATCAGATCTGTAAAGTAGACCTGAGGAAAGAGGGTGGATCCTGTACCACCCACTACCCAATTAGTTCTGTGGCCTGGAAGTTCTGGTATGAATCTAGCACAGATCTGCCAAATCCTGGCCTTCACTGTTTTTCCCAGACTCTGACGACCATGGGTCAATGCCTCACCTCTAAGTAGTTGCTATAGCTGTGAATGAAGATCACCAGCTGGCCATAATAATGTTTAAAATCTCCCATCTAAGCCTCTCCTTAGAGCGGAGAGATCCAGTAACTCTCTTGCCTCTCTCTTCCCCAGAGCAGCCAGCCCGCCCCGGAGGCTCACTCACCGGCCCTGCAGAGTCCTCTCCCCCTAGAAGAATAGTCCCCCTGGCCCACCCCAAACATCTGCAGAGTGGAAATATGTGGCAGTGATTTCCACACGTGTGTAAACACGCAGTCCTGAGAATTTACACGTTTTGAGCACAGCTCTGTGTGATTCCCATGTGAGCAAGTGTGGATCATGTCTGTGGAATGGGAATTCTCTAATAGGAATTTGGCAAAGATGTATCTTAAAAAATTCTGGCTTGCTGTGCCCTGCTATGAGTAATCCTACCCCTGTTCTGCTTAATCCCATGTATAATCAATCCAATGTAAATGTGTGCTAATGCCCCTGATAAAAACACTGGCTGGGCAAGCCACTGGGCTTTTTCCTGAGATGGGAGGAATCAGCCACGTGGCCCCGGTCTCTCTTTCCCCGCGTGTCTCGGTATGAGGTTCATACACACATTGGGTCACGGTCACCCATGGGTATCGGCAGGTCCGATGTACCCCGTGTCAGAAATAAGGCAAATAGACCTAAGGCATCCACTCAACAATCCCACTGAGTGAAGCAACACTGGCACTCAATGAGCTAAGCACCGCTGCAGCTGGGTCAGCACAACCTGGCCCCAGCCAGTTTCCCAAAGGAAAGGCAAAACAGAGGGGAACCTCCCCTGCCTCTGCCTCCCAAGCCCTCTAGGGTCACTCTAACAGCAGAGACCGAGAAGCAGATGAGGCAAAGGGAGAGATCTCAGGGAAGCATATATTATCCATTTTCTCAGAGAGTAATTAAGTACCAAGTTGATTCACTTACAAACTCCCAGATCCTTAGGGTCTGAACAAAGCAGTGTCCCACCAATAACCATGTGGAGCCTCTTGAGATATTAAAGCTATTGGAGTCTCTGAGCCTCCTGGTGCTTTGGGGGAAAAAATGACCTAAATGCGGTGATTATTAATCTTTAAATGATTAGTCACAGTAATATTAATAGTGCTTCAGGGAGCTCTTGCTGTGCGTGGAACATTTAATCATTGTTGCTGAAAGAGTCCATACTCAGCACGGAAATCTGATTATGTTTATGGCGTCAGCATCATTACAGATTCCTGGTCTTTAGCATTTGCTTTCTGAATTAAACTCTACAACCAGGCAATCATCTAAAAGCTCTGTGCAAAAGACACAAGGTTAACTGTTGGTGGATGTTCTCCGTACTCTGAAATCGGGACTTCGCCAGGTTGCGCAGGGCTCCTTGGAAGGACGGTGGGGTAGCAGAGACAGGGCTGTGTGCTCTGCATGGCAAAAGAGGCCACTGGAGAGAGTCACAGGCTTCATGGCCAAGCCCAGTGGTTAGAATGATTCTAGTCCACTTTACATGCCTTGAGGGAAGGATGGGTGGTGACCTTATTATGAGAAACTAACTCATCTAAAGAAAATCTTTTTCTGGGCCCTGGCTGGTGTGGCTCAGTGGACTGAGTGCCAGCCTTCGAACCAAAAGGTCACCGGTTTGATTCCCAGTCAGGGCACATGCCTGGGTTGCGGACCAGGTCCCACTGGGGGGCACTCGAGATGCAACCACACATTGATGTTTCTCTCCCTCCCTTCCCCTCTCTAAAAATAAATAAATAAAATCTCTTTAAAAAGAACAGAAAATCTTTTTCTTTGTTTTCCATGATCATTTCTGGATCTCACGAGTTCCCACTAGCCGTTAGAGAAATTCACATTGGTGGGTACAGCAAATCAAGGGCAGGCAGAAGAGACCTTTCTGTTCTTGCAGATCACAAATCTTCTCCAGGACTCCACAGGTACTAGAAGGGAGAGTCTGTCTCCATAGGTACTAGAGAGTGGAGCCTATTTCTTTCTGAGATTATAGCTGTAAACCCAGAGCTGTCTGTGGCCATCTTCGCCCTCAGTGTAAGTAAGCAGATGTGTTTTTTGGTTAACACTGAAAATGCCATCCAATTTCCATATAAAAGCCCAAATTTGTCCCTGTTCTACCTGTCCACTATCTTCCTCTCTATTTCTGGCTGAGGGTACAGCCAGGTACTGGGGCCCTTACTTTGTTTTACTGTTTCCTTTGCTGGACAGAGGTATAACATCCACCCCTGAAACATCAACTGGACCGTACTACTCTGAAATGCGTGCTCTGAACAAGGAATGCAGCAAATTCAAGCTCTGTCAATTCTACCCTTTCAAAGTCTCTAGATTCCCCTCCTCTGCTCCACCTGACTTACCCTGCTAGGGCCATTGCCTGACGTTCTTGCTGGACAATTGCCATGCACTGTCCTCATTCTCTATAGTCTTAGATGCTTCAGACCCTTTCTTTATACAACTGGTGGAACAGTAGATCTTTCTAAAACAGAAATCTGATCTTTCTTCTCCTGCTTAAGACCATGGAGCAGCTCTCCTGCACTCTCTGAGTCAGATCCCTGACACCCTTCATGGGGCTCCACCTGCACAATTCCTCAGGCTCTCCCTATCAAATTCTCTTTTTTTTTTTTTTAAAGATTTTATTTATTTATTTTTTTAGAGAGAGGGGAAGGGAAGGAGACAGAGAGAGAGAGAGAGAAACAGCAATGTATGGTTGCCTCTCACATGGCCCCCACTGGGGACCTGGCCCGCAACCCAGGCATGTGCCCTGACGGGGAATCGAACCGGGACCTTCTGGTTCCCAGCCCGTGCTCAATCCACTGAGCTACGCCAGCCAGGGCCAAATTCTCTTTTTTTAAACTTAACCTTGGAACTATTTCTGAGGCCATGTATGTAGTACAGTGATTTCAATTCCCAAACTATCCCCCCAAAACATGTTTTTAGGTAAATGATGGTATATCCATAACATGGAATGCTACGTAGGAGATAAAAGTGATATGGTAGTATAATAGTAACACTACGTCAACCATTGGTGGTATTAGGGGAATTTCACTTTATCCTTTATGCATTTCTATATTGTTAATATATTTACAATGAGTGTATATCACTCAGAAGGAACGAGCAGTTCTCCTTCTTTCAAAAATTGCTAGGCGATCGTGTTTTGTGTGTGTGTCCCATCCTTAAATGCAGTAGACTAGGTTCCATTTCCAGCCCCACCATCTACACACTGTCCCGTGGAAAGTTACTTAAGGGCACTGAGTTGAACTTCCGTCATCTGTCCATATCTATATTACAGGGTTGTGGAGTTCTTTTGGTGAGTATGTGACTACCACATAACTTGGGTTATGTCACAAATTTAATGGGATATTTTTAAATGTAAAATCATTGCTGTTCTCCCATACTTTCTTCTCTCTGCTATCTTTCCCTCGCCCTCAGTCAGCTTTCTGTGGGCACTGCTTTGGGCTGTGGGAGAGTGGCAGGCAGAGCCACTGAGAGGACATAGCCACCCCAGAACAAAGACTGTCCCGACTCTGAGTGCATGATCAAGGCCTGGGAATTCTGACTTTCACTTGCAAGGCGAGGCCCAGGAGAGAGAAGTGTTTTTCTGACCTGCAGCCATCAGCTGACCACAGAGACCAATCTGTCAAGTCTGCCTAGACTAGAGCTGCCCAGCTGACCCAGAGAATCCTCAGAAATGTTATTTTATTTATTTTTTAAAAATATTTTAGTTGTTTATTTTAGAGAGAGAGGAAGAGAGGGAGGGAAACATCGATGTGCAAGAGAAATATGGATCAGCTGCTTCTCATAAGCCCCTAACCCGGGAGCTGGCCCACAACCCAGGCAGGCATGTGTCCTGACCAGGAATTGAACCAGCGACCTTTTGGTGTGCAGGCTGGCACTCAATCCACTGAGCCACATTAGCCAAGAGAAATTTTAAAAAGTGATAGTTACTTTGGGCCACTGGGTTTTAGGGTCATTCATCACTGAGCAACAAATAACACATGAGACTTCTTGTTTTGTTTATATATATATATATAATTTTCTCCACAAAGTCTGCAGCATTAATGGTAAGTTTATGATGCTTACATAGTTTTGTTTTGATTTTAAATATAACCTTTAAAATTACATTGTATAAACGTGTGTTGTCGATGTATAGGATGCAATTGATTTTTGGACGTTGAACCTTGCTAAATCTGTTAAGTCTAACCCTTTGTGTATATTTTCTCTTGGGCTTGCTCTGTAGAAAGTCATTATTTGCAGTGTGATCCATGTGTTAATCATCAATACCTACTGCATTAAATAAGGTGCGGAATGACAGCCTTAAGCAGAGCTGCTTACTCGGCTCTGACTGAGGAGTAAGTGTCCTCTCACCTGCATCTGCTTGCCGGTTTTCAGGGCAACTGGGCAATGGCCAGAAAGGTCAGACACTGACATGGAACTCCCAATGTCCCCTTCAATAGCCCACTTTCAGTATGGGGAGCATTTCAGTTTCTTCTACTGGCCAGCAGTTTGGGGAACAGCCCTGATGCTGTCTCATAACTGTGATTTGTGTCTTTCATCTATGCTTTTTTCTCTGTCATCCTGTTCACTCTGGTTTCCTTTTGCTACCCTCTTAATTCTTTCTCTCTCTCTCTTCCCCTCCCCACCCCACCTCGTCTCTCTCTCTCTCTCCCTACCTCTCTTTCTGCTCCAACTTGTCCCACATTAATTCCTTCTTCCCTGTCTCTTCCCACTCTTGGCCAAGCAAGGCACCCGGGGAACAGAAAATGAAATGGCAACTTCAAATCATTGTTTCAAATCACACCTGTGATGTGCCCACCCCAACCTAATGCCACAGATTGGCAGGGACTTACCACCAGAGAAAGCCAGACAAAATCTCCCTAAAGATGACATGGGCCTCCACCCACCCTCCTGGAAGGTCTCCATGACAGCAGCAGGTGTCACCAGAAAATGGCTCAAAGTCCGAAGCCCTACAAAAACCAAGGCTTCCATTTCCCTCTGACATCTGTGCTTGGGTGCACAGAAGTAAGGGGCTGGGATTAGCTGGGTACCTGGAGAGAGAATAGGCTCAGACGATTGCTCTAAAGTCCCCGGAGTCCTTACAGTTAAGTGAAGTTTTAATCTGTGCCTGGTGACCTGGTCTTGGTCTGCCCTCCTAACCTCCACTTTCTTTTTTTCCACCATAGAACCCCCTTAAAGTCTCCAGGAGCACAGAATTCCTCAAGGTTCCTCCGTGGACCATGATCTCCCACCTGTGCGTTTTCTGCAGCTTCCTTGACTGGAAGTCAGCCCCACCCTCCCTACCTCTCACATGCCCAGTCTCCAGCCCCACCAGGATGACACCTAGCTTTCCACAAGGCTTCCATAGACACCCCTTTGCCTTGAACACATCCTTACACACAAATGGGTGCTCAATTCAGGTTTACTGAAATGACTCAGTCACCTGGTTGTGACCAGAAGCGACAGGAACTGGGACAATCCAGCTTGTAAGGTTGTGATGACAGGCACCCCTGACAGTAGGAGTGTACTTCAGTGGGCAGTGGGGGTCTCGGGAAACGCAGCTTCGGGCTCAGCATGGCACACCTCCAGCAGCCTGCCACCTTAGGACCCCTCCCTGGGGCCATTCTGTCCAGATTTATAGAGTCGCCTCTCTCCCTAGCCGACTCTTTCACTCTCTCTCCTCTGAACGAAGGCAACAACCACTCATACGTGCAGAGTTATCAGGCTGACTGTTCTCCAAGGATGCTAATCCTGTTGCCTACAGCCAAAGGAAAGGAATCTTCTCTAAGGAATGGGAAATTGGGGAGTGGGGGTGGGAGACTCTTGGCAAAAGTCCTGAAAGAGGTATTTTATTCAGATGGCTCATCATTTGCCCAAGTCCAGTAAAGGAACCATGTGGAATACAGAAAGGTAAGAACACTGTTCTCTCCATGTTATTCCTTGGAGTAATGGCACCTTCTTAAAATGCTGATGTCAGAGGATTGAAATCACCCAAACCTATAAGGTAATCACTAAACAAGGAGAGGAGGGCACTATACCACATGAGACCTTGTGGATGGCTCCATATAACACCATCCCTGCCAGAAAAAACAACTGTCTCCTCAATACAGCCCCTGTGATCAGCACTAAAAAATACAGGTTCTGCCCTAAAAAATTCAGTCTAGTGGAGCAAATATGATATCGATGAACATTGGGGACTGCTAGATTTGTTGATCATTTTAACTTCAAGAGTCATAAGAGTCCATTGTATAGAAGAGCAGCCATAAGAAGGTGGAAATCAAGGTAACTCTCTCTCAGAGGCATTATGAAGATTAACAATATCCACTGTAAATCAGTAATACTGCTTACTGCTAATGAGAGGGCTGGTAAATGCTGACCCAGGACATGAAAGTGGAGGGTGGAGGGATACACCGCGGAAGACTTCTTCGGCATTAGATGCTCACTCTCTTCAACTAGGTTACTAGAAAGTGAATTTACCTCGCATTCATAGATGAATAGGTAGAGCGGGGAAACCAATCTGGACTTAAACAAACCAAAATAAGCAAACAAAAGCCCACAGAAGACCCCGAAAAGAAAGCCAATAGCCTGGAACACTTGTTGGATGTGACAGATTCAGGACACTGGGTCCCAGCCTTGGTTTCTGGGAAAACAGTGCTGAATCCAAGGCCCCCCAAATGCAGGTGTGTTAACTATACAGTACAGAACCGAGGCGCCCCGTTTTTAATCATTTATCAAACGTGTTAAGAGGAAATGGAACATTAGCAGTGAGCTTCTTAAAGTGTAATTTCCTATAAGAGAAATTTATGGCCTGCACTTGATCTCCATTAGAGTACATCTCACTTCTTTTATTAGTTTATTCGTCAAGGCAGCCCTAGGTTCAGGCCAGCCCCGCAAACCCGCAGGTCATCGAGAAAGGGATCTCCAGGGGATTTTTCCTCCTGGTCCCGTAGAGTGTTCCAGACCATAACACAGTCAACAGAGCAGTTGTGGTGCATTCAGCAGGAGGTTTTTAGGTATTCCCCAAAAGGCAATTCACAGAGCAAGCCCCAGGGGCTACACTGGCTATAAAATGAACATCTAAAATGTACTTCGAAATGAAATGATTTTCAGTTTGCCATATGAGGTTTGTGATTGCCTCTCAAAAAGCATTGCTTCTATTGCTTTTACGGCCAGGTTCAATTTCTTATTTAGTGATGTAATAAAGGAATGATTTAGAACTGAGAGTAAGGACTTCCGAATCAATGAGCAGATGTATCCCTCATGCGCTGCGCACCTCTCCCCATGATGCTGAGCTCATTTCCTGATTTCCAGGCAACCCGCAAAGGCCCCCAAACTGGGGACACAGGCATAGCTGTTTCTCCCTCTTTAGCAGAGTCCCCAGCCCTGCCAAAGAGAGAGCCCAAACCCTACTCTGGGTTTTCTTCAGATCTCTGGGGCGCATCACCGTTTCTGTGAATAATGGAACTTTAACTCTATTGTGATGAAAGTGAAACATGCCTCATATTTACAACTTGGCACTGGGGACCGGAAAGAGGGGGAAGAAAAGAGAAAGAACATCCTACCTTGTTTTAAGGATATTCAGAAACTGCAAAATCTCTGAAAACTGGATCAGTCTGAGAGCTCTTAAAAATCTCAAACCTGGAAAGAAAAATGAAAGAGAGACGCATTATTTTCAGTGTGTGTGTTAATGTTCACACTCTTGTGTGTGATTTACAGCTGCCAGTTTGGAAGGAAGAAGGAGTTCTTGTAGAAGATTAAACAATCAGTACCTTGCACATACAGTCCTTCATCCTGATTCTCGACTGGTTTACCCTCAGCTGCCAAACTGACTCTCATCAGCAGAGGCCCGTTTGGAGCCCCTGTGAAGGAAGGTCTGGTGTGGACAGCCCTGTTTAACGAGGTCTCTGGTGTGTCCATCTCTGATCTAAAGCAATGTTTCCAAGTTACCTCATCTTCTGAGAGGATCTGTCTCTGAAAATTACTCCAATAGCTCAGGGTAACCATTATGCTAAGGGCAGATTAGGAACAAATCGGATAACCTGATGTCTTTGATGGATTTTTAAATCTTATCTTCAGCCCTGATTAAATGAAGAGCATGGCCCACAGCATTATCTGTTTTCTAAGATCTCACACCCATAACTTCAGGATTCGAAACTTACATAATCCCACTTTCACTAAGTGTCAACATAAATGTTTCTCCTTTCTAAATCAGCAACCTCTCTTGAATGGAGAACAAGAGCCAGTGCCTCTAGGTGGCAAAAGAGAGAGTAAGACAAAAACAAACAAACAAAAAAACACGCAATCAAGGATCAAAGGTAAGTCAAATGACTGCTGCGCTCTAATAGCCAAAATACGTTTCCGTTGACAGCAAATCTGTGAGTCAGGAAGCACTCTGAGTCACCGACGGGATGTAATGCTGGGCTGCTGTGTGACAGACTTGCACACCGGGGACTGCAGCTTCATGACACTTTCAATATCACGTCCTCTTGCAAAGGGATATTCTTCTGCAGATTTTCCTAAAGCATATGACTCAGTGTCCCACATGCTGTGGGATGCTGAGCCCCGAGTGGGCTAAGTCGTTGACAGCAGCGAGATTTTTCTCTGACCCCATTTGTGAGGGGCCCTCTAATGCACAGTGGTGGGAAGAAGTGGCGATTCACTAGACACCCCAGGACGAAGCAAGGAGAGCAGACAGGCCGGGTGTTTCCCCTAAATAGCTCCACGTTGGGCCCAGTCAGGTTACTCCTTGTTCAAGCCTAAGGTACACCGAGAGCTCATTTGAAGCCCACGGGGGCTGGGAGAGGGGGGTGGTACTGCCCACGAGGGAAGGAAGGATAATGGCTCAAAAGGGAAATTTCTCTTTGAACAGGATTTACCTTCATGAACAAAAGATGCTCTTTGGAAAACATTTGCCTTCTATTTTAAATGATGTTTATGTTACTTTTATTAAAAAAGAAAGTGTAGAGATGAGAAAGGATGTTGATGAAATGAAAAGATTCAAGAGTCTAAAACAGAGTCCTGACCAAACTGAAGAAAGGCTGACTTCCCACTGCTGAAAACCGACCTTGATGCAGAGGACAAAATGGAGATGTCATCCTAGAAAACAGAGAAAACATGTAACGGGGAGGGGGAAAAAGATGAAACTTAAGAAAATATAAAAGGAGAGAAAATCACGGAGATCCAACCTATGAATAAAATGTGTTGCAAGGGGAGGTACAGATGAGATCGTAAGTACGGCCAGGACATAATAGGAAGGAACTTTCTAGATAAGAAGTGACTTGAGATTAAAAGGCAAAATGGACGGCCAGCGTGGAGAAACCAGTGCCATGAAGTATATGACTTTTGCTCCTATAAGCATCAGGTGTTAAACTTAAAAAGAAAGTGTCCGGGTGGGGAGAGAGTTACCATTACGCAACTAAAGCCACATTATATTCAACGTAACAGTGGGCTTTGCAGGACAGCTGAGCAGCACTCAGAATTTTAAGGCAAGGAGAGTCAGGCCCCAGATGTGTATACCCAGCCAGGTAGTTGTTCCACAGTAAAGGGAACAAAAAATATTGTTAAATATCTAAGGTCTCAGAAAATGTTTTGTTGGTGTGAAAGTATTTTCAAAGACATTTGCAGGCCTTATCCAATCAGAGTGAGTAGCAGGGGCTGGAAAGTGTACGTTCGCTAAGTTCTACTGTTGGTGTTAAGCATGTAGCCCAACCAGGACAGCTGACCTCACTCCAGCACCACCGTCACATGCTGCCGGGAGATAAAATAATGCTTTCAGGAACCCTGGCTGGAGACAGACTGGCAACATTGATGCCAGCTGCCAGGGACATACGGATTCTTTAGTAAAGGCTTCACCCAGAAAATCCTGTGTGTGCGTGTGTGTGTGTGTGTGTGTGTACACACACCTTTTTCACTTATGGAAACAAAAAGTAGAATTCAAATGACCTAAACTTCGAACTGTATTTCCTTCTTTTTTATTTTTAAATGATGCCACTTGCATCCTACAGTATTTGTGGCTCACCACTCTTTAAAGTGACTCACAAAAATAACGCAGAATAAAAGCTTCTCTTTTAATCAAGGTATATGAAAATAAGGGTAGGAAAAAAATGGATGCAGCAGCCACAGGTCCTGTACTCTTGCTAGAGGTAAACCATCGTCTAGCTCGGAGCAGCTTGCTGACAAAAGAAGGCAGGAAGATACAGTGAGATTAATAACGATGACAGAGAAACACAAGCTGGCTCTCAGGAGAACAGCCATCCCAGGGTGGACGCCGAGAGAAATGCCCCTGAACCAGGGGCCCAGGGAAGCGGAGGCAGCGTTCCCACGGGCGGAACAGCAGCGAGCTCTGTGTATCTGACGGTGGTGTGCTGGTCAGTCTCATGGCTTCGGGTTTCATGAACACAATGAGTTAACAAAGTTTGACATGGGCTAAAAAAATCAGTCTACGTTTTATGCTGAGAGCATGCCAGGCTATCTGGAGAAATGGTGGTCTGAAGCACACATCTCTCAGGCCAGAGTTCAGAACAGCTCTCCAAGTGCTTTCCGCCCTGGACCCCTCGTGCTCTGTTCTTAGCACAGCAGCCAGAGCGGGCCTGTTAAAAGGTGAAATGGATCATGTCGGTCCTCTGCTCAAAGTCCTCCGATGCCCCCATTTCACACAAAGTCAAAGTCCTTCAAGGACCGAAAACAAGGCCACCCTCATGTCCTTTTGGCCTCCTCCTCTTCCTCATACTACTTTCCTTAGGATCTGTCTTGCTTCAGTGACCTGGACTGGGAAGGCATGTTCCTGCCTCAGGGCCTTTGCACACACCATTCTCTCTGCCTGAACACTCTTGCCCAGATGTCCACATGCTTCACCAGCCTCACCTCCTTCAGGTGTTCACTCAGTGTCACTATCTCAGTGAGACCTTCCCTGGTTTTTCTGTCCAAAACTGGAACTCTGCCCTCACTCTGCCCCTGTCAGAGTAGGCAGCTAGTTATTCACGAAAGAGAAGGGAGCAAACTAAGCCTCAGGAACTTGAGAAACAGCAGCCTCATAGTCATCCTGGCATCTTTCTGTACAACATCCTGCTTTACATTCACCCTGGGGTCGGGGGGCAACTGGCATCATTCAGCTGGATTAACAGGGGAAGGATGAAAAGTCACAAAGGGAAATTCCA
Organism: Micronycteris hirsuta; assembly: GCA_004026765.1. Taxonomy (NCBI): domain Eukaryota; kingdom Metazoa; phylum Chordata; class Mammalia; order Chiroptera; family Phyllostomidae; genus Micronycteris; species Micronycteris hirsuta. The sequence goes on along the minus strand of PVJI01008311.1, from coordinate 10,004 downwards.
TTTTACTAAGTGCATGGGCAGTAGAAGCCAAAATGGAGACCATAAAAGGGGAAGGCAGTGGCCTGGGAAAAAGATGGGATTGGAGAGGGTACACGGCCCTGGGAAATCCAGGAAAGAGACTGAATAGGGGGAGGGCACCAGCACAGGCCCGGGGAAAACCAGGAAAACGACTGGACAGTTTGGAAGAAAGCCTGCTCTTTTGCAAACCCAAGGAAATACATGGAAACTTAGCCTGCCTGCTCTCTCTGCCTCTCCGAGAATGTACTGCCACTTGTCACTTTTCGCTCTAATACATCTTGCCACTATCACTAAACTCCTCCTTGTGAGTGTCCCTGAAATTCTTCTCCTGCGACACCACAAAAGAGTCCATTTCCTCTGGTAACACCCCCATCTCTTTATTTCTCTTGCCTGCTTTTCTTTTCTGCTCAGTGTAAAGCACATGCATCTTATTTATGTAATTTGCTTTCTCTCCACTTAGCTACACCATCAGTTCTATGAGTGGAGGGACTTACATTTGTTCTGTTCATGGCTGTATTCCATAGACCTAAGTTAGTGCCTGGCACAAGGTGGATGCCCACTAAATACCTACTTGAACGAATAAATCAGACTTGAGAATGAATTAGATGACAGACAACTAAAGGTCGGATACTCTGCACTAGGAACTATACATTACTTACTGAAGGGAAAAGCTAAGAGCTCCGAGGTCAGGGCTGATGCTCTCAGGAAATATAAAGCAGCCTCACTGGAGAACAGCCTTAAGCACTGGTCATTCTGCTGTCCCCAGAGAGGGCCAGAGGAGTACAGACTGCAACTCAGATCACATAAAGGAGGCCAAGGCAAGAGAGAGGTGGGATGGTCAGAGCCTAAGTAACAAATGATTCATCTTCTCTACTTTATAATCCTATATTCTTATTACTTACCCCACATAATTCAACATATCTGAAATAAAATGACCTTCTAGGGAATTAGAAAATGGCTATAACAGAATTGTCAACAAAACGTGTATGTACCAAAAATCTTTAATTATGTCCTTCCCAAAGGCACCAGGTCCAGATGGTTTTACAAGTGAGTTCTTTCAAACTATCAAGAAATAGTAAATTTCCCTAGTCTTTGATTCTATAGTCAATTTTTATTATGTAGTACTATGTAACAAAAATAGATCCTTCTCTTTTTCCCATACTTTCTGTATTGGTTTAGAAAGCTGGCATTAGCTGAATACAGGTTGCCCACACATTCAAAGAAAAAGGCATGCTCACTACACTAATGACTAAATGTAAGAATCCCAAATAAAATACCAGCGTATCATATCACATGCGAGACTATATTAGATGAGTAACACGCAGGAGCTGTGGTGGAGGTTACGGGGATCCCCTTCTGCGGGGATCTTCACCTGTCCCAGCTCCTAAAGAGTGGCCTCACCCAAGGTTGCACCCCAGCCAGAGTCGGCTCCCAAAACTAGTACACGTGGGGACAAAGTCCTACTGCCTTGTCTCAACTTAGGACATCTCTGAAGGGCCACCCCGCTGCAGAGCTCCATGGAGGAGCTCCTCCTGGTGGATGGATGGAGGCCACTGGTGCAGCGGGAGCTCTACACGTGGTTCCTTCTTCTCTCACAGATACAGGTGGCCGTTCAAACCTGCCTGGGTGCACTAGAAGACTAAGTATTCTGATAGTATGCTAGGTACATTGTGCTACTCAGTAAATAAATGGGCATTTCATCATGAGACACTACACAATTACAACAGCATAGGGTGGTATACAACCCCACAGAAAAGCCAGCAAGACAAACAGAAACATACACACATGGTATATAATGTTATTGTTATTTTAAATTATTGGTGAGATGATGATGTTGACAATGTTGTAAATCAATTACTACTGAATTCTATTATCTTTAATTACTACCCACATTCCAAAACCTTTAACAATATCTTATTTAATCCATTAAACAGAAGAAAATAGTTAAGGATAAACAGATGGAGTGTCCAGCACACAATTTTTTTTAAGATTTTATTTATTTATTTTTAGAGAGAGGGGAAGGGAGGGAGACAGAGAGGGAGAGAAACAGCAATGTATGGTTGCCTCTCACATGGCCCTCACAGGGGACCTGGCCCGCAACCCAGGCATGTGCCCTGACCGGGAATCGAACCCGGACCGTCTGGTTCCCAGCCCGCACTCAATCCACTGAGCTACACCAGCCAGGCCCCAGCACACAATTTATAAACAACAGAGCCATATTTCGACCCAAATTTGTCTAACACTACAAAGCCCCACTTGTAACCACTGCCCAGGCACCGACATTGGCCGAATTTTAAACGTCAAGCACTTTCAACTCAAGTAAGTACTTTGAACACTGTGACCATCTTGCCAAACTCTAACAATCTGCATTTCTATCAATATATTAACACTCTTCTGCCAATATTCCCACTGTATTAAGCATTGTGGTTTAAAAAAAAGAAGGAAGGACGGCGGGGAGCAATGAAGGGTCCCAGTCTGACAAGCTCCAACTCCAGACAGGGGCTCATCACTATTTTATTTTGCTTTTCTATGTTAATAAAGTTAATTATTTTTTTCATATAATTATTAAGTCATTTTATTTTCTGCTTTAAATAAACTGGCTTCTGCAAGTTTGTCTGTGTGTTCATCTTATTTATATATTTGAGCTCTTTTATAATGAGGATATTTCATTTCATATATTAACTCGCACAGTTTATCACTTTTCTTTTAATTTTGCTTAATTTTTTTCTAAGCCTGAAATTTTGCTTAAGGTGAGTTTTCCTTTCTGAATTTTAAATTTTATTACATGGTCAAGTGTATCTTTCCATCACTGTTTTATTATTTTCAATATTCAAAAATGGCTGCCATCAACATAAAAAATGATTTAAAAAAATGCATCTACATTCTATGTACTTTGAGGGCAGTGGTTCTAAACTTTGGCTACACACTTAAATCGCCCGGGATGCTCTAAGAATTACTGATACCTGGGTCTCACTTCAGCCTCCCCCATTCTGACGCAATGGGCCTGTGCTACTGGCAGGCAGATGGTGTGAAAGCTCTGGCGTGACTCTAATGAGCCATCAAGGCTGAAAGCATGGCAGAGTTCTCTGTAAGTGAGCAGACAGTACATATTTTAGGTTGTGTCACAACCACCCACTCTGCTGTGAAAGATATGTAAACAAATGGGTATGGATGTAGTCCAGTAAAATTTCATTTAAACCAACAGTCCGTGGGGCCCACTTTGCTACGCCCACTTTAGAGACCTGCTTTTCAAACTGCACGTGCACAGAATCACCGGGATTTGTTACCATTCAGATTATGACTCTGTGGTGCTGAGATGGGGCCTGATACTCTGATTTCTAATCACCTCCAGGTGTCAGTCTTGTTCAGCGACCACACTCTGAAATTACAAGGCTGCAGGGCAGTGGTCCCAGCCTTTGAGGCCACTGCAGTCACCTGGGCATTGTAAGACTGATGTGTCCCACCCCTAGACATTCCGATGTAACCGGTCTGTGGCGCAGCCTGGGTGTGGGAATGTTTTATAGCTCCCCAGATGATGCCAGTGTGCAGCCAAGTTTAGGAACTACTGGTTTTGGGTGTCTTTTCTCCTTTTAACATCTAATTTGTTACTCCACCTTGATATATTCATTTATTATGGTCAATAGTGTGCCAAAGGGATCAAGTTTCAATATTTTCCCCAAATAGCAAATTTCAGTCTACCTGAGTATAATTACCTTGAGTAATCTGAAACTGGCTCTTTACTATTATTAAATTAATTTTTTAAAACATGCTAGCCAACTATAAAAAGAAATCAACAGTATATTGAGAGACTGCTTATAAAATAATGCAATCAGCTTAAGATTTTAGTGAAAAAGTACTTTTAACAACACTAGGGCAAATATGATTTCTATATCAGGGTTTATAATTGATAAAAAGTTCCAAATCATTTTATAGGGGTAAATAACAACAACAATAAAGAAAACAAACAAAATAAGATAAAGAATGGGCAGATCCAATAAAAAAATAGAAAAAAAGTCAGGAAAAACATATACGAATAAGACTTGAAAAACACAGTGAGTGGGAACAACTTTCTAAAAACTGTAAACTTTGAAAGTGAATACACACAAAAAGCCATTATAGAAAATAACTGAAATGTAAATTGAAAAATGTATTAGTAGCTTCCTTTCAAAGACTTTGCATCTATATCACTTACTATTAAATTCTTTTAAAACACATTCTTGAAACGTCAAACCATCATAATGCAAAAAAGATGGAAAGCTGTTATACTTATATTATAAAATAAACATAAACCTGGTACCAAAAACTGATTCTCACTGCACAAAAACAAATAATCTAAGGTTAGAGACGCTAAAATTCTACATAAAATACCAACACATATAATTCACCAGTGGATTGAAATAATGATCTGGAGCGCTCTGATTAAGCATAGCAGATTGAACAGAATGGTTTATCTCTGCCACCTCTCAAAACCTTACTAAAGTAATGCTAAAATGGGAAAAAAATCAATAAAACCCCATAAGGAAAAAAAAAATGGAGGAGGAAGATACAGCACATACGAGAAAACCATATGTTGTAGATAAAGAGTGGCTACCCTGTCAGAAATTCTCTTGGCAGAGCAGAGAAACCCAACTTTGCATTTGTACAACACATAGAGTAAGAATACATATAAATATAGGTGTATTTATATACATGTCTAAATATATCTATATTTCCATGATAATAACAACAGAATATCAGAAATGTGCTTGGTCAATACATTTTGATGAGAAATTCCGTAAAGACTGAGGTCGGTGGGGGTAGTGCAGTCAGGAGGTCATAACGAAGAAGAAAACAAATGTTCGAAAGATGAAATGAGGTGACTTGCACGGAGAGGGAGGCTGGGGCACTGACTGACTGACTGGCTGACTGGCTGGGGTGCCACACAAGGTCACCCGGTGCATCACAGTAAGTGTGGGCATTCTAGTGGGTAAAGCAACATCCTGAGTGACTCCTGTGTCCACGGCCGCAAGACCAGCTATTGGACCAAAACGCTCTATCACACCCCACCCCCAAACTCCCCAGAGGAGCAAAGGCAGCGTCCGCATATAGGCTAACAGAAAATCTCAAATTCAAAGAAAAGTACAACATCAAAAATCACCAAACATTTGAGGAAAGTCAAACTTTTTTTGAGGGCAGATACATATTCTATCAAACCGACAGTTGAGGATACAACATTAACAAAGCAATGATTTTCAGAAAAGTTTAATTGATAAACAAAGAGTTTGTGAGAAAGGAGGTCAATTCAACAAAAATCAGTGGAGTATCTTAGAATGTAAAATTCTAAATATCAAAATCTTAAAAGACCACCTAAACAGAAGAATGGACATAGCTACATACAGACTAGAAGGCTGGGTTAATAAACAGAGATCCCTTCACAAAGAGACAGAGGGATAAAAAAGTATAAGAATAAAGTTAAGAGACATGGAAGGGAGGAGTAGAATTTTCAACATTTATGTAAGTGAGTTTCCAGGAGCAGGAAAGAAATGCAATAGAAAGCCAGAAATCTTTTCAGTAACATTAGAAGAAAGTTTCCTAGAACAAATGGATAACCTGCATTCTCAGATATGCCTAGATGAGATACGGGTCTTTTAAATTTTAACTGATGACATCTCAGGAAATCAGCGTGATGATATAAAACACTCAAAGCAGTGAGAATCAAATTACTGTCATAGTCTCCTGGATGCACTGAATGTGAGCAAAACAAAGGAAGGATAGTTCCATCATCCCCAGGAGAAATTATTTTGAATGAGGAAATACATACTTAGCAAGGTGGAAGAAAAATAAATCCAAAAAAGGCGAGATACAAGAAGCAAAGTAGGAATAGAGTACAAGTAACTGGTTAGTTTATGCATTAGCAAAATATTATAAAAATGAATAACAATAATGATCTAAAAATCTCTAGATGATACTAGATGGAAAATTAAGCACATGAAAAATGTGCTAAAGTTCTTGTCTTACTTCAGGGAAAGATACTATTAATTATACATGTTAACAGAAAAATTTAAGTACGTGTATCAAAACTTGGGGATATATTTGGAATTAGAAATTCCAAATATAAGAAGGGGAAAAGTTAGCAAAAAAAATTATCGACTAACTAAAGGAAAAGAATTGTGGGAAAAATAGCCAAAACGCATATTAGTTAGAAAATACTATTACAACAGCAAAAAGAGACCCAATACACTAGCAAACACAAAAACACTGAATGGGTTAAATTCATCTGCTAAGAGACAAAGACTCTCAGATAGTATAAAAACAGCAACAACACATTCCAGATGCATGCCACTGGTGAGATAAACTGAAAGCAAAACACAAAGGAAAGTTAGAAATGAAAGGCTGGAAAATACCTGCCAGAAAAATGCTTAGCACAAAAGGCAAACAAAGCAATAACAATATCAAATAAAGTAGCAGCTGCTGTGAAAATTTATCACAGAAAAAGAGTCATACTTCATATTGATAAAGAAACTATCCACCAAGAAAATGTAACAGTGAAAATATTCTATATACCTAAGAATACACCTTTGAGATGTAGATAAAACAAGATCTGACAAGAATGCAGGGAAACAAAACCTGACAATGCTACACACGGTGAGAGGCTCTAATGTTTATTTTCCAGAAACTGCGATAAATATAAGCATAAATATAGAATGTTTGCATAGCACTTAATTCCTTGGGATATATTTATACATATCTATCTGAATGGATGGACAGATAAACACATACATTACTCAGTAAACTAGGAACACTAGTTTAATAATATTAGACTTCAATAATTTTAATAACAACTATTGAACAGTCACAAAAACTATGTATTAGGCCATAAAAATATTTCACCAAATTCCAAAATGTAGAAGTCATATAGGCCACATTTGCCACAAGACAATAGAATAAGAAAATCACAAAAGGATAGGCAACATCAACTGTATTATGTAGGGAAGACTTTAATATGCAATAAAAGAAGTCATCTAAATTAAAAGGGAGACAAGTATTATGCAATAATGATGAGCGACTGATTAACAATGATATCAATTTAAACAGTCACTTCATACCATAATTGAAATTAAAGTGAGATGAATTAAAATTAAAATGTAATTATATATTTATTTGCCTTCTTAAGAGAAGAATTTCTAAACTCAGAGGTGAAAGGAATCATAAAAACTTTAAATATCAGATCAGACATCATAAAAATATTAAAATTCTACATATCAAAAAAGTAATGAAGATAATAGAATTAATTAAATATGATATAATTAGGATACTCTGTAATGTCAAAAGCATGTACATAAAATGTTATATCCATAGTCCATAAATAGGAAAAAAATCCATAAACAGACACCTCATGAAATAGGACAAATAACTAGTAAACAATCATTAGAAAGTATTATACTTGGTTGAAATAAATAAATGCACATTAAACAAAATTACAGTAACGATATGTTTATTCTACTTAACTAGCAATATATTTGAGTTTGAGAACTGACTGCAAGGAAATAGTCTTATAATTTGATGGTGGAATTGTGAGTTGATACAGCATTTTCAGAAAGTAATTCCACATTATAAATCAAATTAATTCCATTTCTGGGAATGTAGCCTAAGAAAATATAACAAAATATGAGAAAATGCTACATGGACAAAGATGTTTATTGCAAAATTATTCATTAAACAAGAAAAATAGAAAACAGCTTCGTAATCTAAAAATGTCCCAAAGAAGATATAGTCCATCTTCTTTATGGGATATTACACAAGTTTGAAAAATGATGTAACGATGAGAAACGCTTACGATACAAAGCTAAGTTAAAGAAAAGACAAAGCAGAACACCGTTGATCAGAGGCTGAGAAGCGGGGTCCCAGGGGGCTGCGCCGCGGGCACGGAGCTTCGGCTCTGCGGGCGGAACGTTCCGGCGCTGTCGCGCGCGGCACTGCGAACGCGCTCAACGCCACTGAACTGCGCACTTACAAGTGGTTAAAGTGAAAATTTTTATGTCATGTGTTTTTGCCACAATAAAAAAAAAAAATTGAAACACTGAAAAGTAAAAGAAGTTGGATATAAAGTACATGCTCTCTCTGATCAAACTATAAAAACTATAGGTACATGAAAAATTAAAACTAGAAGAAAAGCATAAAACATTAAAGGTGGTTGTGTTGTGAAGGCAGGATTTTTGGATTTCTTTAGTTTTATCTAGTTCTAAATTTTTTCCATCATATTTACATTAAAATTTCTACTTATATTCATAATTTTTGGTTGCTGTTGTTATAAAGTCAGGACTGAATGCATGTCCTCTGGCTCTAAGCCCTGTGCCCACAGCAAAGATTCAATAACCTGGGGCCAGTGGCTCTGGGCGGGGAGGACCCCAGCCACTCCTGTCCCTTCAGAGGGTCAAACTTGGCACCCCGGACCTGAGTAATCAGGTTAGGGTCATTCTGAGAACTAATGTCATGAAAGCGTAGCTGCGGCACTGGACAGGTTAAGGGATTTGGGAACTCCTCAGATAGTAGCAGAATTATCCTACTGACGGACACAGAGGGATACATAGGTAAATAAATGGTCAATCAGTCACTGCTCAGGGTCCCCTTATCCCAGCATAGAAAAGGCTCAGGAGACACCTGCAAGCAGCAAAGTCCCACTGGATACTAAGAAAACACAAAAGCAAACACATCCCAGCCCATGGTGGGAAGCCTGCCAGGGTTTTCCAATTTGCTGTTTTTCAATTTCTCTAACTCCTTAATCTTTAAATCCCAAAAGCTGAAAGGTTCAAATAAACCTCTGTAGTTTCCAATCTTTCCACGCCCACACAAATCCTGAGGAGCAATTATTATTGTGATGGCTGACAAGGTCACGGTCATCTGGCCTTGCAGCCTGAGCTCACACCGAGGACAGGAGACAGACACCGCACAGGGGGGCATCTCCAGAAAGTGCCCTGCACCCGGCTGCCGTCACAGGACCCCACCTCCCACACGCAGCCGAGTCGCTGACAGGCTTCTCAGACTCAGCGCAGCGTGAACCGCGGCCTCCCCACTCCTCCCCCACCTCATTCCAGTCCTGCTTCCTGCCCGATACTGAATGTCAGTTGATATTCAAAGTGGGATTGTGACTCATTCATTCATTCATTCATACATGTCACACGCATGTGCAGTGAGATGAATGAGAGAGCAATAAAGTCGAGAATTAAATTTTTATTGATTTTTAACTCTTAAATATATATGAAATAAGTCATCTTTTCCCTCTACACTCAATGGGTTGGGTGTTGTCCCACAAACCAGAAGGTTGTTGGTTCAATTCCCAGTCAGGGCATCCATCTGGATTGTGGGTCAACTCTCCAAAAATAAATAAATAAAATCTTAAAAGCCCTCAGGTTGCTTCCATCACACTGAAAAAAAAAAAAAAAGTTCAGATTCCTTACCTTGCTCTGGAGACTTTACATGATTTAGTTTCTATTCACTTTATTTCCCCTCTCCTGGTCCTCACACCCTCCACACTGTGCCTCTGCACCTCAAACACTCCTCAATTCCTTTCCAGCTCAGGGCTTTCCCTTCCGTTCCTTTCTGGAATGTTCTTCCCCTGGATTCTTGCCAGGCTGGCTCAATTGACACGAGCTCAGACAGATGTCCTCAGGCTACCCGCCCCTGTTCTTTACAGTATTATTACACCTAAAATGGTCTTCTGTGCTTGTTCGGATGATTCCTGCCCACCTCCCTCAGCAGGCCAGCTCCACAGCGGCAGGCACCTCCCCCCGCCCCACTGTCCGTCACCCTCTAGACCAGTGGTGCTGGCACTCGCCATGGAAGATGATAAACGGATGTAGGAAAAACCCTCTCAAAGGAAATGTAAGAAAGAAAATTGTATAATAAGTTAAACTTGTGGTTTTAGTCAGTTACTCAGCTCTTTCCCCAAAAATGGTCTCCTTTCTCTTAGCTGAGCAATCCCATTGTTTGTGCGTCTCTCTCCCACG